>NEWO01000670.1:171281-194744 GCA_003013225.1 Phalaenopsis aphrodite | reverse complement strand
GGAAATTCGAACCCTCGACTTGAGGGGGCTTACGCCGAGGATGCCAACCAATAGGCCGAGGTATGTGAAACTATATATATATATATATATATATACACACACACACAATCAAAATCTGTCTTTTGGACCATGCCCGAGAAATAGAGCCCGACTCTGTGGGGAAGATAGAGAGGAAGAGAGGGTTGCCTTCCTATGACGTAAAAAGTTGGGGTGCGACCTCTCCCCGCCACCCTCTCCTTATGAACCTAGTGTAAGAGAAATCTAGGAATTTTTTAAACCTACCACGGATTGACCACTCGCAACTTGTGTGATGAACTGATCAAGCCAAAATCTCATATCCATAGACTTGCTTGACTAGACCTGGAAGCTCCCAAAGCGCTCTTTCCATAATCACATCAGTGAGGCTAGGGATAGATCTTAGAGAAACAGAGGCCATGTCCATAAATATTTATGATCCATGTAAGGACACTCCTAGATTTAAGGAATATTGTTAAGAATCAACGTATTTGGAGCTCTAAACACCTTCGAACAAGAAAAATCCTGGTATCGTTGAAAAATTTGAGAATGCAGTAGGTTTAACGTAGGTTTTGCGTGCTCAGCTAGACAATTTCAGACATCGTATTTAAATTCGGTCTCCAGAATCAAGTTGCCACTTCAGTTATCCTTGATCGTCAGTCTCAAAGTCAGGTTGCTCAAGGTTTTTAAATGAAGTTATGTTTTCAGTTTCATCACAAAAATATCGATCTTGTTCTAATCATTGATGAAAGTTTTGTAGTAACGCTCACTTTCAACCAGATAATCACTAGCGGTTCCAATAGGTGGGCTAAGGTGATCTCCTAACAAATCTGAGCCCAGTGGTTAGGTTCTCCTACCGAAAGAGCAATATTATCTTTGGTCAAAATTTCCAACATTTCATCAATTATCAATTGTTATTCCAAATGCACATCTTCAGGTTCAATAAATTGGATCTTAACCACCCTAGCCATAGTTTCAGTTTTCTATGGTTGATCATTTCAAGGGTTTTGGGAAAGGTATGAAAATTTTAAAATATTAAATGCAATTGCTTGATCGTTCTCTCTCACAATTACCTTCCCCTCCTCAACATTAATGATGGCTCTGTCAATGTTTAGAAAGGCCCTCCCCAAAGTCACATGCATCTCTTTATCATCTTTTAAATCCAACATCATAAAATTAGCCAGAAAGGTGAATCTGTTCATAGTAATAGGTAGGCTTTCAACTATTTCTAGAGGATGTGCCATGGGCTGATTTGACTGGAGTGTCAAATTGGCAGGCTTAATTTCTCCTCTTCGAAGTTATTTGAAGATGTTCAAAGGCATGACATTGAAACTAGCTCCTAGGTCATAAAGTGCTTGTCCCTGAAATTCAGTTCATATGACATAGGGAATGGTGAAACTACTAGGGTCCTTATTGAGTTTTTTCAAATTTTGAGGGAATGAAGGTGGAAGTCTTTTAGTTGGGTTAATTGGGATGCCCGAGGAAAATTTTCCTAAGTTAGGCTTCTGAGGTGTATTATCATTCGGGTAGTCAGTTTACTTTTTTTACTCCAGTCTTGACTTTTACTATCTTGCACTGCTCTAAATTCTGTCTTTTGGGTTTATCTCAATGTTGTTGGATAGTGCACCTACGTGTATATTTTTCATTGAGTTTGTCAACTGTCTTAATTGCATTTAAAAAAAATTATTGACAACAAATTGGCTCCGTATGTTGTTCCCCATTTGAATAAGTAATTCGTAAATAAGTGACGTCTTTTGTGCAAGTTTGGGGTTATCTTGGAATACTAGTGGATACTGTTATTTTAAGGTTGATTCCTTTAGTTAGGCCAACTATCTACCGAGTTATTATCAGTGGTTCCTTATTGCTAGTTGTTATTATTTTAAGATAAATTTGGGTGATTCCTCCAGCTTGGGTTGAAGGTGTTGGAATATATGTTGGGTGATTTCCTATGACATTAACATATTATAAGGCTGACATTCCAGGATCTATCACTGGCTCATACATTGATCCATCATTGGGTGGGAATGCTATCGTGGGATTCATCCCAAGATTATCTAACTTCTTAGAGATACCAGCTATTTGGGTCGCTAGAATAGCTAACACATTAAATTCGTGCACACTTGCTACCTTTTCTTGTTGAAGGTGGGGGAGGGGGGGGAACTCTTTCAATTGGCCACTATAAATTGTTTGCACTCATCTCTTCTATCAATTGGTATGCTTTATCAAAATTTTTTTACATTAATGACCCTTCAGTTGCAGCATCTACTATGGACATAAGATGACCTACCAATCCATTGTAAAGGGTTTGAGTGACTAGCCAATCGGGTAAGGCATGTGTACCTCCTAAGTCTTGAAATATCTTTCAGGCCTCATAAGTAGACTATCCATCAATTTGGTTAAATGCGGTGATTTCATTCCTGAGCTCTGTAGTTTTGGATGAAGGAAAGTATTTGGCCAGAAATGTTTGGGCCAAGTCATTCTAGGTTGTGATTGATCCCAGAGCAAGGTAATTAAGCCATACCTTAGCTTTATCCCTTAGGGAAAAGAAAAAAGCCACAGTCTAAAAATATTATTAAAGACACCATTGTTCTAGAAGGTGGCACTTATTTCAAGAAAATTAACCAAGTTAATGTCTGGGTCTTCAGTGGGAAGTCCCCTAAAATTGTTATTTTGTACCATCTGGATTATGGCATGACACAATTCAAATGTGATGGCTTAAATAGATGGGTAGTTTATGCCCCTATGGTTCTACTCAATTGAAGGGTTGGCATACTCCCTAAGTGGTTTCAATATGAGGGTGTCAGCCATCTCAACAAGTGTTTCGGGAAACAAGTGCGATCTTCTAAGACATCTAAGAGTGCACTCGCTCTCAGGGTAAAAAGGGGCAAGGTCAACCTTAGCTCCCTTTGTATAAATGGAAATCTAAAATATGCAACACACAATTATATTGAACCACACAAGTTGGTCAAAAATCTCACATACAAAGGCTACAGACTATATGCAAATGTAAACAAGTGAAAGCAAAAATTACACTAACAACAATTTTTTTTGCTTTTTGGCTTTCACTCTCTTTCCTTTTTATTTTTTAGCATATGCATAGAAAACAATAATACTACACATGTAAAAACATAAATAATAAAAAAATAAAATAAAAGAAACAAAAAAATGCTAAACTTAAATCCTAAATTTTTTAAATTAAGTCTTTCTAACAACATAAACAATTATTAACATCTGTCCCTAGCAACGACTCTAAAAACTTGACGTGCCAAAAATTATCGAGATCTAAGTCGGTTGTACAATACAAGTGCATGTGTCAAGTAGTAATGCAATTAAAAAGTACCACATATCGATCCCACAGAGTAAGTATAACATTTATTTCAGTAGTCTATGAATCATGATGAACCTAGCTTGGCAGTTTCACAATGAAGATTTAAATCCTAAAATCTTAATAAAACAGAATAGATCATGGAGAGAGAACAAAAAAAGAAGGAAATATCTCGAGAGTTCCTTCAAGATAATGAGGCTCATGCTTATGTGATTTTGGGACCACGTGATTGTGGATTTTCTAAATTTTTACTCACGTAATTGTTGCCAATAAATTATACGTTACTCCTTATGCCTATGTCTAAATCAAAAGAAGCTTAGAACCCATGAAGTTAAGGCTTCCTCAATTCTCATGGCATTTAACATAAATTTTCTAATCCCCAGAAAGATTATATAATTCTACTAAAATATGGCCATTCTCTGAGAAATTTGTGTTTAAACCTTCAGTTTCACTATGCGAAGGTTAGAAGTCACAGTTTAATGAAACATTTTAACATCTCAGCTGGTCAGAATAGGAGTAAATTAAGATCGAAGGTTACCAACAACATAGGCCATGAATGCATGAAAAAAAAATTGCTAAAGGAAAAAACATATAGAAAACCATGATGAAAACCACTACCCTACATCACAGAGACATGAAGAAAATAATAGTCATGCTTTGTCGAGAAAATCACAAACACAAAATCCATAAAGATCTTCATTGCATGAAATGAACAATAGTAAAAAATTAAAATTAAACTTGTGTACTCCATAAGAGCGGCACATTTCCCTCTCATACAAAAGATCTCTCATGAGCTCACTAGAAATTAGTGGTGGAAACTCACCTTGTAAGGTTTAGTTCAAATGGAGCAAAGAAGCTTAAGAAAAGAGCTTTCTCTGATCAATCCTCACAACCTCCAGCCACACATCATCCCCTAAGATCGACCTCATGAGTTAATTTATAGTCGAAGCTTGTCAAAGGCAAGAAAAGTCTTGCCAAATAAACTTTCTGCAAACTAGCGTAGACACACCGTGAAAATGGCGCTGGTGCGCTGAATCCAGCTTGCGTGCGCCACAAGTATGGAATTGATGTGCTCAAGGTTGAATAGACGAGCGAATGAGCACGTTGAGTCTGGTGTGGGTGCTTTAAACTGGGCATGGGAGTGTTGAACACGATGAATGTGCTCCGAAGTTAAAGCGGATGTGCCTTCTTGGTGGCGTAGTTGTGCCGGTCCAAAATCCTTGTATTGTAACTATTTTTGTTCTTTTTTACTCCAAATTTTTTGGTTTCCTGCACAAGTAAGACAAAAAATACTGTTCACTCATCTCTCTGTCTCTCTTTCACTCTCATTTTTTACGCTCTATTCCTCGGCTGTGATTTACAAACAAATCAAAATTGAATAATGTGTTCACCTAAATATTATAGATCTAAGAAATAAAATGATGATCTAACAAGGAAATTATATATCTAAAAAATTTTTAGATCCGAAGTTGTTTATGGACTCATGCCAACCAAACAAGGGTAATCTAGAGAAAAAGAAAAAAAAGGAGAGAAAAGAGGGTACCACAAAGAGAAGCTCTTGGATTTTATTCCTTAGAGAATATAAGTACAAAGAGCTTATAATTAGGTTATTTATTTTTATTGTGTAATCTAATATATGAATATTAAAAGCATGTCCTAAAACCTGTATGCACGAGTTTACGAGTTGATGAATTGTCAACCTAATGAATAATTTTACTTGAGTTTCTTAACAAACTAATATCGTATATGGGCTATCAAACTGATGGGTTGTTATAATTGAAATGTGAGTTGAATTGTATTGTAGATTGTTTGTCAAGTAGACGAGTCAATTTATTGATTTGGCTGAGTTAACATATGAATAGGCTTGATCTGAATCCGAATGATGAACAACTCTATGCAAACATAGATTTGGACCAAGTTATTCAATATTTTATCATAAAAACATTAAAATTATATAAATAATCATGCATATCTAAGCTAAAAATATCATATAGAACAAAAATATATAAATTGTTTTTATTAAGTATAGAAATCCTTACTTCACAAGTAGAATTTGGAGAAAACTTATTGTTGAAATTTGAAATTAAAATTTCTATAACATAAAAAAAGACTTACCTTCAAATTTGTGATGAAATTTGGTAAAATTTGAATTACAATCATAAGCAGAGTAGAATGACGTGAGAACGACAATTACTCTTATAAAAATAAAAGAGGGAAATGAAAATCACAAGCGGTTGAAATTTATTTCTAAAGAACAGTAATATATTCATGCAAACATAAACACATATTTGAGTTGATATGACAAATAAATAATCAAAAAATAGAAAAAATAACAATAAAAATCGTAAATATTTAGACATAAATACATTTGTTATGAATTCACAAATTTATAGGGGGTGAAATAATTAGTCAGTTAAAAAAAAAGGAGCAACAAAAGCTTAACTTATTTCACATGGCCTAATTCTTCTTAATGATGGAGGTGAATATCTACAACATTATAAGACCATGAGAACCCATTAAAACCTATTAAATCTCTAATACCTAATATTAACTTACTAATCAATTAGTAGATTTAGTACTATACACACATACTTCTCAGTCTTTCTCCAACGAGTTAAAAAACTAATAAAAGCCTAGTCTATTTGACAAATTGCAAAATCCATGGATAGAGCAATATGCTTGAATCTCTAACTAAAAGTTGTTTTTTGATTCCCCTTCAACCAACAAAAAATGAGGTGACCAACTCTCTTATGCTGCTCAAGTGACAATTGAATGTCAACAAAGCTTACAACAAAATGATAACATCTTTACTCCATTCTCATTTCGCTCCATCCTCTCCAATAGAACACATTTCAATAACAATATGTTTTATGTTTATTTTATTAAGAAATTTTTTATTTTATTTTTTTGCTACAAATCAAAAATTAGATTTAGACTTTAAATTTTAATTATTTTAAGACAAATTTAACATTAGTGCTTCGAACGGTTCTATTGTGAGCTGAGTTAAGATTTGCTTGAAGAACTTTAATTTGATTGCATTTAATTTATTGTTAGCTTGAAATTTAATCAAGTTTGCTCAGATTCCAAAATTTTCCTTTTTTCGCAATATCTGGAACCCGCCCTGCCCGGCCGCTCACCCGAGCCTCGCGGGCCATGTTCTCATCCGCCCGTCACGCACGCGACATTCTACTCTCCTTCCTCTTCCTTAAATCCCGTCACTCCCTCTCTCGCCTTCCACACGTGCGAAGACCCTGTTTCTCAATTTCGTCCTTCTCACGTCGTCCCACTTCATCCTCATTCTCGAGCGTTTCGTCTGCCGCGGCCATGGGCTCCCTCTCCGACCCTCTGCTGCCGCTGCGCTACCCGCCGGCACGCCGCGACGAATCCGTCGTCGACGACTACCATGGCACCCTCATTTCCGACCCCTATCGCTGGTGGCTGCCATCAAATGATCTCTTTTTTATTACTTGTAAATATGAAGGTTTTGATCATGTTTTCTCTGTTGCTGGTGAGCTTAGGCTGGAGAATCCGGATTCGGAGGAGACGAAAGCGTTCGTGGAGGCTCAGGTGGGGCTTACGGACTCGGTTCTGGTGGAGTGCGGGGAGAGAGAGCGGCTGCGCGACGAGATTACCAAGTTGTTTGACCATCCACGGTACGAAACGCCCTTCAAGAGGGGAGGAAAGTATTTCTATTTCCACAACTCCGGCCTTCAGGCGCAGAGCGTTCTGTATGTCCAGGTAATGCTGGATGACCGTGTTCCGTCTCGAGCAACTCAGAGGGTTTCTGAGATTTGGATTTTCTTCGCAGAGCGATTTGGAATCGGAAGCGGAAGTTTTACTCGATCCGAATTCACTGAGCGAGGACGGGACGGTGGCTCTTAGCACTGCTGCGATTAGCAGGGACGGGAAATACCTGGCATATGGGCTTAGCTTGAGTGGGAGCGACTGGGTAACCATAAAAGTAATGCGGATCGATGACAAGAAGCCCGAGCCTGATACGATATCATGGGTAGAAGAGAATTGACATTTCGTTCGATTACTACTTAAGCTTATGTTTGGATCTTTGCTTTGATTGGGTTGAAAATGTTATTTGATTCTGATGATTGCAGGTTAAGTTCTCGAGCATTAGTTGGACTCATGATGGGAAGGGGTTTTTTTATGGAAGATATCCGGCGCCGAAGTCAGTAGAATTTCGTAAATTTTTATTTCTCAATTTAGGTTTTGAAACGCACTTAACGTGCATTTGTTGATGTTTGTCAACAGAGAAGGGGGCGATTTAGATGCAGGGACAGAGACTGACATCAATCTTAACCATCAGCTCTGCTACCATTTTTTGGGAACTGATCAGTCCGAGGATATATTGTGCTGGAGGGATCCTGAGAACCCCAAGTATGTTTTTGATGCAGTTGTCACCGAAGATGGAAAGGTAATGTAGGAAGCTGATCTTCTCTTTCTGGTTATAGGAGATCAGTATCAATCCCCTTATTTTGTTTCACTCCTTGGTATATTTCCTCCATTTACATCAGCAATTATGATTTGTTGATTTCGATCAGTAAGGTTAATGTATTGTTTTAAAAACTTCATTTTTCAGAAAATTTAATTAAGCTTCTTATGAGGAATTACTTTGCTCATAAACGTTGTATTTGCTATCATTTCTTATACTATTTCCCTCAATACATGTCGATGTTTAGGAGTTCATGCCATGCAATAAATTCATACTTATGAACTTTCCTCATTAGGTGGGATGAACCCAAAACTCTCACTCTTGACTTAGAGGAAAGCTCCAAATTTTTCCCATGTGTACACACATCATGCTTGGGCTTCCTTAAGGAATTTGTGAGGTAATATTGGAATTAAATTATTCCAAGGGAATGTGCTTGCTGTAGGAATGTTCTACTATCACGTTGGAACTTTGTGATGCATTTAGAGAGAAGTATATGGGTATCGGAGAGGCTAGCGTTGGCCAACCCAAGGGTACCCCACCTTTTTGACAGCTTGTAGGGTGACTTTGGACAATTAGGGTTTGCAGTAAGAGGAACTTATGGACTTGGAATCACTTGGGGATTGTTTAGGAATATTTGTAGATTGGATATGGAGTTCGGTATAATGTTCTAAGGGATTTGGATTGGACAAATGAGGGCAAAACTGATACTATGTCCTGTTAGCCTAGCATAGGTTATTTTTGGAAAATTTGGAATATTTCGCTTTTTCTGTTTTCAAAAGAGTAAGTAGGCTTTGACCATGTGATTTATAGGGGATGTAGGTGAGCCCTAGGGTTAATTCTGTTTAAGATTTGCATGAGAAAAATCTTGCAAAATAAATTCCTCCCAAAAGTAATGAGCTCTTGGCCACCAATCCAAAGAGAAGGAAATTGTTTAACCAACAACTCTCAAATTTCCTCAAACCAACATTACAAGTCTCTTGTAGCAAATACACCATATTTGCATGTTTTTTTAGAGACTTTGAATCTTTGAGCTTTAAATTTCAAATTTCTTCAATTAGGAGGGAGTTGGTTGGATGTTTCAAGGTGGTTAGGATAGTTGCTTGACAAGATTGAGCCAAACTCTTATTTGAAGGAGAATTAGAATTTGGTGGTGCTTTGATGGTAAAATAGACTTTTTGACTCTTCTTTGGTTGCTTCTTGAGTTGGGCCGATTAAATTAAATTTTCATGCTTTATTGTGTATTTGCATGCAGGATTTCAATGTCATGGCTGACCACTTCCATCTAGGTTGACTTTTTTATTTTATCTTCTTAATTTGACTTTTTATTTATGTATTATGATTGTGAATGCTTGATACATGGTATGTGAATCTCAAACACTTGTACAATTCCTAATATATATACCCAAGCTCCACGCAATCTATTTTTTTATTACAATGCATACAAATAAAACTATTTAAAATGAAGGACCTATGCTTTTTCTATAGATCTAATAATAGGCCTATGCTACATTGCATTAACTTTTGGCCCCAAAGATATTCTCCCCAAAGAGTTGAAATATGTATGTGCTCATTAATAAAAAGATAGAGAAATTCTTTCTATATAAGCGATGTATCCTCATATGGTAGTTTTTCTTTTCATCTAATCAACTATTTGTGTTCTCCTATCTCATCTTGTGGTGCTTTATTTAAAGTATGTTGGATTTTCATTTGCTTTTGGTTTTTTGATCACATGTAAAAACGTTAGTCGCCAAAATTTAGTGTGAAGTATGTCCTTAGAATTATAAAATTTTGTCTACATTAAATATTCAATTTATAAAGTTGAAAGATATAGGCAACTCTAGAAAAAATATGTATTTGGTCCAATTTTTATAAGGATTTTGAATGTTTCTCAAGATTTTGCATGAAGATTTTAATATTTGGTGGTATTTATTTTAAATCTAATATTTATCATTACGTATTTATTCTCCCTCTATGTTTTTGCATTTGTAGTTTTGTTTATTGCCTGCATAATGTTGCTTTGTTCTTTTTTTCTCCATTTTTGAAGGCTTGTATAGTTTTTAACAAATGTAATGACAAAACTTGAAAGTGGATGAGATGCAACATTAGCTATGTCGGAGGGCTTTTTTTTGGGATTGTAAAAGACTATTTCAACAATATCTTTATTTTTATTAGAAAAATTGTGCTATGATGGTACATTTAGATGGAGCTAAATATAGATCTTAGTTATTTTAACTATTATTGAGTAAATATCTTAATTGCTCTCCTAAATACCTATTTTTTACCTTTGTTTGCTAGTCTATCTGTGAGTGAAAGATTGGAGAGAATTTAAATGTATTTCCAATTAATTGTCATAAGATTTTAGAATTATTAAATAAGTGTGACATCCTTATCAAAAAGTGGGTGCAAATGACCAAATTGCTCTCCAGAAGAAGTAAGTATTGATTCCACAAATTGAAGGAAAGTCTCCAAGTGGATGAATAATAACATATTACTCTTCATATGTAAAATATCTTTGACTAATGTCATTCACTTCTTCTTTAAAGTAGGCTACTTGATGATTTACCTGATCAAGTACAATTCTAATATCTAGTATTTAGTTGTCACATACCGGGGTGAGCATTCAATTGGTTTGGATGAATCGATTTTGATTCAAACCGATTGCAATGGAAATCCAAATCCAAAAAATCGAACCAATCAGTATCTTATAAAATTGAACTGGTTGAATTGAAATTTAATTCTGTTTAAACAGTTATGCTATGAACAAACCAAAATTTAGTTGTTAGTTGAAGTTGGGTTATGAATAAACATAAAAAATTTACAGATGTTATATGTATACTATCGAGCATTTTTGAAACCAAATATAATCAACTTGTTTGGCTTGGTTCAATTTTTCGATTTTGATCGAATAATGCACACCCGCAATCACATGTAATCTTAATTTGTGGGCTATGAAAGTTCGTGCTTTGCTCTTTTAAGAGAGTTAGCTCCGAGTAAAACTTTTAAAAGATAGATTGAATTTAGATAAAATGTTACTCTAAAGATTTTTCCTTTATCTTATAATGACTTTATGATGTGGTTTTATGTTTCTCTTAGGTGCAAACTATTATGATTAATTTCTCTTCCTGATGATGAGAGAAAATTGTTGATTAGGCTGATCTTAGATGTTAAGTGCTTAGTGTATGATATCAATATTTTGTTTTAAAGTTGAAGAAATTTACTATGATTAGCTTAGAGCATATGGGTGGGGGAAGGGCGGTGATAATGAACGTAACTGAAAGATCGGTGGTCAACTTAATTTAATCAAAAGATCTATATTAGTCGGCATGTGTGCATCATTTATGGAGATCTTGTAGAACAAAGGGTTTTATGCACTGTTAATTGCATTTCATAATTCATTTCACATGAGATTTGTGCCATTCAAAAACTTAGTGGTTTTAGCCAGGATTGCATTTTAATCATGTCATTTTGATTTAAACCACTTGGTCAATCAAATGGCGCCGTTCATAAAATTGAATCTATCTTTAATCAAGAGTAAGAATTAGACATTTAAATCCGAATTGAGTATGAGATTATATTTGAACGTCAACTCATACCAGAAATCAAGGCTACGCTTGGATGTGAAACAAAAATAGTTATGTCTGCTATAGTTGATGAATGATTGTGTAATTTGAAAATGCATTTTTGATGGATTATCTACTGGCATTTTTTTATGATGATGAAGAAATTGGGATCTATTTTATCTTTGGTTTTTGATTTTCTTATTCTAAAATTTATAAAAGGGGTCTTAGAGGGAATATTAAGTTGCATTAATATCTTAGAAAATTTGTGAATAAAAAACCTTAAAAGAAACATAAAGTTTACATTTGTCAATTTGATTGATTCTAAAAATGCATAATTCATCACAACTTATATTTAAATTATTTGAGTATTTTTTCCTTAAGGCAGATGTTTGTTCATATAGGTACATCATATTTGTATGGCTTGTTTGATTTTAATTTCATTTTGTTTTTTAGAAATTAGTTATGGTCAATGTTATTATTCTTTACGGCCAATATTATCTTCTTAGCATTTTATTACTCATCTTATGTCATTTCCATGATTTACTTGACTTGTATGGGATATTTTAAGAAATTGATATTATGAGAATTATAAATTTTTTTTTTTAATTTGAACATAATGTATGTGGAGTTTATACCCGATAAAAATATAATGGTCGCTTAAATTCACAAATGTTTCTTTTAAAGGCCTTTAAAAAATTTATTGTGCGAAGGACAATACCATTTTAGATCTTGTGGTGATAATACTTATAAATTAGAAATTTTATGAAATTATTGCATTAATTCTATTTCAATTTGCCTAGATTTACTTTATTTCATAAACTTGTTGCGAAGTCGTTAGATTTTTATCTCTTTCCATCTTATTCTTATTAGTCCACATCCAATCCTTTACTAGATAAATTTATACAACTTTTTCTTAGTCTTTTTTATGATGATATTTTATCACTGCTAACGTTGGATTTCAAATATATATAGTGCATTGGCTTAAAAAGACATTGTGATGACTTATGTAGTACGGTATCATAGTTGCATATCTCATCTCTCACCCATTTTGCATTGTGGTTATTTTTTGTCCTGCTCCAGTAAAAGTGTGCGACCTTCATTCCGATGGCTGTTTGTGTGCGTTATTTGTTGTGAATCCTCTTATGCTATCAGGTGTTATTCACATATTTTTGTTACACTTTCTCCTGTAGGTCTTATTCATGCTTCAATTATTTTTCGTCTCTATTGTGTTGAGACATGCAACTCCAATCATGTGTTTTACTTCATTCATATTTCAATATCAAAATCCATGAGTAGTTATTTTGTACTTTACGAGATCGTACTATAACTGTTATGGTTATATCTCGTTCATTTTTATGAATGAAGTGATTCTGATATTAGGTTTTAATGATTAGTATTAGTTAACTTGAAGCATATAGTAGTGAACTTTGATTCATATTTATATATTTTAAATCTTATTTTAATTTTGTGTACATGTTGGATGCGTGATTCCTTTGAGTATTGTTACAAATGTGACTACCTAATTCCAATGGAAATTATTTCTTCGTATTGGTGGGATTCCTATTTTGATATTTATTTGGTTAAATTCTTTTTTTATCTTATTTATTTTGAATTTGTTATTATTTCTTGTTAAAGTTTTAGATTTTGTTCAAATTTGACACAACTAGAATTCCAAGTGTGATGGAAAAATTTTAGTTGCTCATTAATTTTGCATAGTTCAAATTGATCTTTGATTTTTTTCAAATTTATTCATTTTTTAATTATTTGGGTCCTAATTTCATATTTTGATCTATGGTGATAATATGTTTTGTAGAATTTTTGTTGTATTAGGAAACTTGAACTCCACATACTCCTGCATCTAAGGGGCCATTTGGGGTCACTTTTGTTTTTGTTTTTTGTTTTAATTTTATTTGTTTATGTTTTGATTCGAAACAAAATATTTTTGGCTATTTGATTAAAGAATTTGTTTTTCAAAATACTCAAAATATCTAAAAGTTATTCAGAGTGCTTTAAAAAACATGTTATGTTGTTTTTAGAACAAAAAATAAAAACACAAAAAAATACACTAAATAAACATGTTTTTAAAAATAAAGAAAAAACAAAAATAAAATTGATCCCAAACAAGAGTCTTTGATTTTGTGCTTTGAGATGCTCCATTTAGTTGTACTAAGGCTCAGCACTTTTGTATTGTTTGCCTCCTTCGTTTATACATTGAAACAACCAACCTTTATGATACCACATATTCGGATATAGGAGAAACAAATGCAAAATGCCTTCTATTCATAAATAATAAGAGAAAAACATAATTAAATAACTGAAGATAACATAAGATTTTTTCTTGATGACCCAATTGAAAAAAACAGTTGGGCTACACCCAGTCAAACTCTACTATACTATATAATGGAATTACATCTTTCACTTATCTAAATCATTTAAAGATTACTAGCAAATTACTTATCTTTAAGAGGTGGATAACAAGAATGAAATCACCAAGAGGTTCAATCAAGCATAGTAGATCACCCTATTAATTGATAGTGCCTTCACTTATCAATTGAACCAACATACTCATCTCCCTTTGAACGAATGTAAGCCAACATGGCCTAGTGGTTGAGAGTTTTCTCTTTCAACAAAGTGGCCCTGGGTTCACCATGTGCAGTGTGCGTGTGTTTGTGTGTGTGTGTTTCAAAAAAAAATCTCCCCTTTAACGAGACTACCTCACACTGCTGCACACGACATGGTCATTCCTCAGTGAGGCACCGATCCTTCTAGAACTCAATGTGAAGATGCATCTATCTATGAACATGCCTTACCTATTTTTAAATGGGAACTCCCAAATTTTCTAAGGTTTGTTTGGGATCACTTTTATTTTTTTTTTGTTTTTGTTTTTGCTTTTGTTTTAAAAACATGTTTGTTTGATGTATTTTGTCCATACATTTTTATTTTTGTATTAAAAAAATTAGCTTATTTTTAAAAACACAAAAAAAGAGGGTTTTAAAATCAACTAAACATATTATAACATACAAAACATATTTTATTTCAAGTAAAAAAAAATAAAAATAAAATAGAAGCCATAAATCAAAAGTGATTCGAAGTGGCCTTGCAATAAATTCTTTTGCATGCCATTCTTCTCGTAAGGAGGAATGAAACAGTAAATAAAGCAAATTATTGTTATTTTCTTAGATTCCTCTTATATTTTTGGAATTTAACTTCGAAGCTGGTAATTACCATTCTAAATGAATACCGTGCATGTTCTTTGATTGCATCAAATGTATCCTTTTAATATGGGCAGAAAAAAGAATTGTTCAAGCAGCTTGCTATTATTTTCTGTGCTTTGCAGCTACCATGAAAACATTCATTAGGTTATTTTGTTACCAATTATGGTATGTTGCGTGTAAAATTCTTGTTCGTTGCAAATAAATTATCAGTTTCAGTTTCTTGATTATGTAATTCTTCTGTTTGTTTGGGCTGATGATACTGATTGGCATTACAGTATGTTACGTTAGCTATCACCGAAGACTGCGATCCTGTAAATAAGTTATACTACTGTGATTTATCTGCAACTTCTGATGGCCTTGATGTACTCAATGGAAGCAAAGATATGCTTCCATTTGTCAAGTTGGTTGACAGTTTTGACGCTCGCTATGATGTTGTTGCAAATGATGATACTGAATTTACATTTTTAACCAATAAAGAATCTCCAAGGTACAAGTTAGTCCGTGTTGATCTTAGTAAACCTGAAATATGGACTGATGTATTACCAGAAGACCAAAGCGATGTGCTAGAGTCGGCCTATGCTGTTAATGGAGACCAACTTCTGGTATGCTATCTTAGTGATGTTAAGTATAACTTGCAAATAAGAGACCTAAAAACTGGTCAAATGCTACATAATTTACCTATAGATATAGGAACTGTTACTGGGATCTCAGGCAAGCGCAAAGATGCTGAGGTTTTCATTGGTTTCACTAGCTTTCTTACACCAGGAGTTATTTATAAGTGCAACTTGTCTGCAAAAGCTCCTGAAATGGAAGTATTTCGGGAGGTTTCTGTTTCTGGCTTTAATCGAGCAGATTTTCAGGCTGAGCAGGTAAATTGTACGTTGCATTTTATCCATAAATACACTCTTTTGCCATATATTTCTATTGGATAAAGTTCGAAATAGTCCCTTGACCATTTACATGGGAGCATATTAGTCTCGGAGGTTATCTAAGTGTCAAATTTGTCCCTAAACTCATTTTTAGCCCCCATTAAAACACTTTGGGGACTAAATTTGCACCTATATAGACTCTCGGCCAAAATGAACTCCTACAAAGAGTCTTATGACCATTTTGATACTTTTCTCTATTTCCATTTGCTGGAATAAAGATCCACACCATTTTTTGGATGTCAGGTCTTCCTATAGAGGAAATATTGAGGATAATTTACCTCCCCTTTTATGTATCAGGTTTTTGTTTCTAGTAAAGATGGGACCAAGATTCCAATGTTCATTGTTTCAAGAAAAAATATCACTCTTGATGGGTCACATCCGACATTACTATATGGTTATGGTGGCTTCAACATTAGCTTGACACCATCCTTTAGTGTGGGGCGGATTGTTCTAGCTAGAAATTTAGGTTTTGTGTTCTGTGTAGCAAATATTCGTGGTGGGGGTGAGTATGGTGAAGAATGGCATAAATCAGGATCTCTTTCAAAGAAACAAAATTGCTTTGATGACTTCATTGCCGTATCTGAATTCCTTATCTCAACTGGTTATACCACTTGCAAAAGACTATGTATTGAAGGTGGCAGCAATGGCGGACTTCTAATTGCTGCATGTATAAATCAGGTTCATCCCCAATATCATTGTTTTCTTTGTATTTCTGCAATTCTTGTTAATGAGTTTCCTTTTCTGTCTCTTACCAAATTATTTATATTTATTTTAATTTACTTTGAATATTTTTGTTCTGCAGCGGCCTGATCTTTTTGGCTGTGCCATTGCTCATGTTGGTGTCATGGACATGCTTCGGTTCCACAAATTCACAATAGGTTGGTTTCTTATTTTTTTTACTGCTGTGCTTTTCTATTTGTATTTTTTAACCTTAGTTGTTAATTTGTTGCCATTGTTTAGGTCACGCTTGGACATCTGATTATGGTTGTTCAGATAACAAGGATGAATTCCAATGGCTTATTAAGTATGTATCTTTTTCTTTGATTGAGTGAGAAATTTTTAGTCTAGTACAAGTTTATTTTATTTAGGAAGATTTACATACATATCTCTCAATTCGTATATATTTACGCATCCAATACCTAAACTTCAATTTTTACATATATATGCCACCATATCTATTCATAAAATTGTTTATTTCATTTTTCAAAAGTTAAAATAAGGTTATTTTTAAAGTGTTATAAACATAAAAAGTAAAGTTTATGTGCTAGATATGTAAATACATAAAAATTGAGTGATATGCATGTAAATGCCTCTTTTATTTAATGGCTTTCTTTGATGATCAAACATCCTTTTTTTGTGTTTCTTGGGAAATTTATGAGTGGCTTACAATAAGTATTGCATAGTGTTTGTCATAAATTGCACTTGGCAGATGCATAACTAGAATAAAGCCTGATTTTTCTGTCATTTTTATTATAGTTCATACCATGCTTGCATATTTAAACAATCCATTAACTTCGGATACCCCCTAAGCCAAGGACATCTTGCACTTGGTAGTTTTGACAAACCATTGACTAGCCTTTAAGGGTCCGTTTGGGGTAGGTGCTGCGCAGCAGCTGCCATAGGGAGGTCTTTCGCAAAAAACTGCTGCAAATAAGCTAACATGCTATTTGTTTCTTGTAGTTTGAAAACAGTTGAGCGACAGCTGTTTCTGGACAAATGACTTTTTTGCCCATGTGTAGTAATACTGTTTGTAACAGAACTGTCATAAGAATATATTTGATACTTGAGAAACAAAATTCCATTTTAGAATAGTAAAAAAAAAGATATATATCTCACTTAACAGTGAGTATCATGATTACTAAAATAAAGAAAAAATCTTAAAATAACATTTAATAATATGATAATATTATTTTTAAAAAACAGACAACGTATGTTACGAGCTACGCTGTCTTCTAGGGATATTATCCATTCCCGATCACTCTCAGCGGTGAAATCTGTCAGACTGTCTGCCCACCGGAAGAAGTCACACTTCTCCGTGATTCTTCGCGGGCACCTGTAGAACTATCTTTCGTAGTTATGTGCCTGACTTGACGTCAGCTAGTAAGTTTGAAGTCCACAATGACAACAATCCTTGGGGGGTATCAGAAATTCTAGAGCTCATATTACCTGAATGATTTAAAGACAATCCATTAGTCATAACACAAGTTAAAAATTGATAAACAAAGTAATTAATTACAATTTTGTGCATGCGTGAGGTTTCAGATAACTCATTATACAAACTAACAAATCTGTTGCTATAACAAGACAACTAACCTTATAAAAAGACTTATTGGTTGCATTTAACTCACGTAATATCAAGCTCCTCTGTGTCACATATGCATATTGCAAAAAAATGTCATTCAAAAGAACCTCAAAAACCGTAACACTGAAAAGAAGAGAGGAATTTAGTTGCATTCATTAAGATTTCATATGTGACACCAACCAACAACAACTAATAGACCATCCAGAAGAAGCCATAAGATCTAATGTCTCATCATGAACCTCTCAAACTCAACAAAAGAAAAATAAATAAAATGAAATGGAAAAAAAATTATAAATAGTGTAAAAAGGCAAACAATAAAATATCAAATAGATAAGGAAATAAACAGAAATTGAATAAAATATAAATAGTATTGAATAAAGTACAAATTATAATATAATGAATACTTTAATCATTCTCCTGCTATCACATTTGTAATTTGTTCCCTCAACTCTGCCATCTTATTTACACCTAAAATCATCATTCTCAG
Organism: Phalaenopsis aphrodite; assembly: GCA_003013225.1. Taxonomy (NCBI): domain Eukaryota; kingdom Viridiplantae; phylum Streptophyta; class Magnoliopsida; order Asparagales; family Orchidaceae; genus Phalaenopsis; species Phalaenopsis aphrodite. The sequence continues at coordinate 176,467 of NEWO01000670.1, read as the reverse complement.
CCTGTGATAAAGAATGTGAAAGAAAGTACTTAAATGCATCGACAGACACGTGCTCATGATTCTCGTCAGCCCTAGGAAAGTCAATTTAGTGCTGGAGTGATGTCACTGAATGCAATTGGGGACAACCATCGTCACAATCACAATGTACACTTGTTTGAGAAATGAGTAAGATGACATATCGCGAAGTATAACCCTTTTTTTTTTCCAAACACCAAAAGTTCTCTCAATGACACCACGTAATAATGAATGTCTTTTATTGAACTATTTTTTTCTACTTGTATTACATTACTGGCTCATTCAAAGTTAGGTATATAATATCTCATATTAGGACAGGGCTTGAGATATCCTCGTTGCAATAAATATTCAATGTCAACTAAATAGTATTTATGTATTCCATGATTAGTATTGAGAGAAAGGTGAATTACGAGAGTAGCTGATTCTCAAGCGTACCTGTGGTAGGATGTGGAAAGTTATACTCATTATTCTGTGTTGTAGCTTTGTAAAATTTACTGTCATGTGCACTGCCCTCAACCGACAATGACGAAGGTGAATCACATGTTGAAGTCGCATACGACCATGACAATCTGAGTTGGGGACCTGCAACATCCGATGAACGCGATTTTTTCATTATTTGAAACACGTGCATCAACGTGTGTTCCATCAATTGATACAATACAATTCTGGTAAGGTAACGATGGGTTCGTAATAACATAGTCTTTTTGAAAATTGAATTTATTAAATTTTAGATATTATGTTAAAGAACGACATGTATTCTGCATCGTGTGAAGTTCCTATGTGGTTCATTCGAATGTAGGATCAGTTGTTTTTATGACTTTGTGAAGAAAAATGCATAAGTGCATTCAACCCTATTGAGAAATATCTGTAAATTGTTTTGGAGGAGTGTTGAAATCACTCTATTGTTCATTGCATTGATTCATTCTGCTATAATATATAAAGGATTATCGCCAACACCTCTCGCGAAGTTGTCCTGGAAGTGCCATGAAGTTAATGATTTTTGTGTAGTTCCTTCAACAGATTGTTGAATACCGCCTGTGTCATGTGAAACATACTACTAAATCTTGTTGGGTGGCTCGCAAACAACTCCTTATCCTATTTATCCCCAACATATGAGAATGTCATGCACGGGGAGCGCTATATGTACGAGTTGTAATATTCATGCATTAAACGTACAATAGCTGCAACTTTCCTTCTGTGTCTTTCTCTGGTTGCATTAATGTAGATCAATGTTGTACTGACTAACACACGTCAATGAATTAACTACAATCATATAGGGTTACGAACAATACAATAAGTATATACACATCATTGAATAAGCCATGTACCAAGCAGTTGAAATATCTAAAGCAAAATAAAAAACAATAACCAAATATAAATGTTCGAAGCTATTGTAAATAAAAAGTCTCTCAAATGTTCTTGCGAGCATAAAAATATCGTAGGTATGCCACCCTACACTCGTCGGACAAGTTGGCAAAAAAATCTCTACAGGTCGGATTTTCAAGCAACTTTATCGTAAACAAGTACAATGACAACTCAGGAATTTTTTTATTTGCATTCAGGATTTGCAGAACCTGGTCGATAGAAGTTGCTTGAGATGTGTGAGTTTCAGTGTTGCATGAAGCCATCAACTGTGATATCTGGCTTCTAAGAAAAGCAACTTCCACTTTCTTTTTATTCTCAATCCACGGACGCTTAGAATCTCTGGTGAACTCAAGTTCATGAAGATCTAGGCTGGTGACTTCGGTGGAATGACCCGATTGGTTGGTTCCCAAGTTTCGGGGGGTGCCACCAAACCCTATCTCACTGGGGACATATGCATTGTTGTCCGTAGGAACGACACCCCAAACATTGGGTCTAACTTCAACTCAGAATCCATTCCACTGAATTTAAATTTCTTTGTAACCACCTACAAAATCATATAACATGTACTTCAATATAAAAACAAAATGAAATTGACCAAATTAGAGGACATGTAAAAAATGCTTACAAAAAATCTTTCTACCTACCACTCATCGGAAACATTAATGGTTCGCTTCATCGGATCTCACCCCAAGCTTATTGATCCTCGTTTCAATTCCTTCCAAAATTTCCAATCATTCTTGAGCTAACTGTCTTGTTTTTTAATTGCATCTTATCGTACTATCTGCTTGTACTTTTCTTGAATTTTCTGATAATTTTTTGCTATCCTTCATTGTTCAAATAGGTTGTAAGCCTATTTCTTAGATTGATCTCCTTAAGGCAAATGTCATAAAATATTATTTTTGTTTCTTTGTCCCATAATGCGGGTGAACTAGCCTCTTTGGTCTTAACCATTGTATTTTTATGATGAAAAGACAAATTAACATAATAACAATGCAATAATATATACACATGCACACACTACACCACCACACCTCCACGTTTCCACACTCCACCACACCACCACACCACCACACCACCACACCACCACATACACACACCACACCACCACATACAACACCACAACTCCACACAAACCACCACACCACCACACCACCACACAACCTTATCACACCACATCCCACCACACATCTCACCACACCACCACGCTACACACACCACCATACTTCCACACACCCGACCACACCACAACAAGACATCCACATACACCACCACCACACACACCACCACACATCCCTAAACCCTCCACACACCCAACCACAATAGCACATCCACACACCACCACACCACACCACCACAAACGATCACACACACCACAACAGTACATCCACATACAACACCACCACACACAACGTCACCACACATAACACAACAACACATCCACACATAACACAACATCACATCTGCCTAAACCCTCCACACACCCAACCAACCACAGTAGCACATCTACACATGACACTGTCGGTCAACTTTTTTTTTTTTGAAATTTTATGAAAATATGGATATGAAAATAATTTTTGAAAGTTAATTTAAGTATAAAAGATATATAGTTTGAGTTTTAAAAGTAGTATGTTTTAATTTTTGAAAAATGAGATCAAGTGGATCTCATTCGTCAAATAGTTTGCATAATCGTGTCTGATACCGCGAATACTACACCCTCCCGAAAGATAAGTGTAGGCATCGACGATAGACCCAATCCTGCAAATTAAGAGATTTGTGACATCCATTTAGTCTACGAACCTTTTATATATGACCGACAAAATCCCCTATCTAATACAAAGATTAAATAGGATTTATTTTACCTGGGTTCCAAGTTTCCTATAGAGGCAAACCCCTATAGTTAATTACATCTCAAATGTCGGAAGTCACTTGAGAAAACTCTCGATAATGATCAATGGTTCTAGTCTTCAAGAATTCAAGGTTCAAGTTTTCAAGGTAGGATGAGGAAAATCAAGTGGGAATGACTCAATGCGGAACACTTATTTTCAGGAGTTCAAAGGAGGAACAGGTAGGAGATGTCATAGATCCTGAGGAGAAACCTCAGTGACATCCCAGAATATCCTACGGTGTGGCTATATTTTTTTTTGGAGACGATGTTAATTAATTGTTTGATCCTGCCATTTTTATTATTTGGGACTTACACTTGCATAATACCTGATGATGCAAATAGCCCGCAAAGATATGAGGGTTTACATCGTATCGTACGACAACCTCAGAACCTAAGTCGAGTTAGGACTCATGTCGCACAACATGGTTATACAATAGCTTGAAAAGGGAGTATGAGTATTTACGTCGCGCTAGACGAGTTACCTCGAAGTCTTATGGATTGTTATTATACTAGGAATGGATAATGCTGAAGATCCTCTTATTGTTCGCTCCAAGCTCCTCGTCGTGTTGCCCACAAAGTTGGCTCCAAGCTCCTGTCGTCGAGATGGCTCCAGAGTTTAAGTGTTTGAAAATTGTAGTTTATGTTTCATAGTTTTGGTGTCAAAGTTTGGTTTTGCATACAGAATAATCAAATTGCAGGTAAATAAAAGATACTTGAAAGGTAAACTGCAGTAAAGTAAAATGCTGTAGAAAAACTGTAAAAATGTACCTGGGCATTTGCTACTGTCGTGCGATTAACGTTGTGATCATATTATGATTTGCGACATATTTAAATATACTTGCAAGAAAAATAAATAAGACAAACAAACCTAACATGAAAGTCATAAAGATGAGTAGTAGAACTCATAAACAAAAGAAACATGTAACCACATATGATAGATCAAGATTGGGTATAAGACATTGGTAAAAGTGGGGGCTTAGAGCTGGGCTGTGTGCTTCCCGACCTTGTGTAAGAGTTGCCAACTTGACAATCTACAGGAGGTAGTTCTTAACCTCAATCCAAGTGACTAGCCATGGACTTTTATAAATTTTCATAGAAAAAATTATTTGATTTTCATACAAAAGCTGTTGTTTAAGTCTTTTTATGTAGAGTTCTTTTAATCATGCAAAAAAAAATTTTATTTTTATTTTTTTTGTAAATATTTTGTAAAATTGTATAGTCCACAGGCTAGTCATTCTAATCGTGCTAGAACTACTGACAACCTAAGAGTGTCGGGGCAACGATCCCACCAAGAATCGGCGAATAGTATTATGGGTTCTTCCCTCTCCCTTATTGAAGATCCTTGAGGTAGGAGATACTATTCTAATAATCTAATCTCGTATCCCTCGTTTAAGCACACATAAACAATGTCGTCATCGCCCTCGCCACTTAGACTCTAGACTCATCCTAGTCCGATGATCCATATGTGGCGTTAACAAATTTCCCCAATTGCCAGGAGGATTTGAGTATAATATTCAAGCTCAAATTCCGATGCATTTGGTTTTATTGTAGGTTAAGTCATTGAGGGAATTTCACTGTTGATTTAATTAAGAAAGCATGAGTCACGTCTCGGTGCATCATGTCTAGTGTTTTAATCATTTTGTGAATTAGGGTCAAGTGTCTAGTTTCATTGTGCATTTGAGGATTAGATGAATAGACTCTCACCTAAGGTATGTTCCTAAAACCTTGGGAGGTTACACTGCAGAGATTATGTAGATGGGCTATCACCTAAGCTGTATTGCTAAAGACTAGGAAACCTACACTGAGGATTAGGTGGATGGGCTCTCACCTAGAGTGTACACCTAAAGTCTAAGAGGTCTACACTGAGGATTAGGTGGATGAACTCTCACCTAGGGTGTGCACTTAAGCTCTAGAAAGCCTA
>NEWO01000670.1:131897-169758 GCA_003013225.1 Phalaenopsis aphrodite | reverse complement strand
CTATCAACTTAATTTTTAAACAGTGAAGCACATTTTTTTTTATGCATAGGTTTAAAATATCAAAGTGCATTTCATGTAAATATTAGATTTTAAGTGTGAGATATGTAAATACATAATGTTAGTGTGCTAGGTATATAAATGACCCCCAAAGAAAGATATAGAGCATAAAAATGAGCTAGAGAAGTGTTAAATCAGTCATTGAGTCAAGTCCATCTCAACATTGGTTGATAAAAAAAAATTAAATAGAACCTTAGCTTTGCTGCAGTTTTAAATTTAAATAGATTTAGCTTTGATACAAGGTTAAGGTTGAATACATTTAACTTGGTATTTAACTTGTATCCAGAGTTTGGATTTAAGCAGAATTTAAGTTGTACTTAAATACATGTTTAAAGCTAAATGTATTTAAATATAAAACTTCACACTGTCAAAACTATATGAAATTCTATCTACATTTAAATACTAATCATGTTTAGTTATTTAAATTTAAATAGAACTTTAGCTTTGACCAAACAGATTCATCATTCTTTCCATCGAAATTTGCTCCAAACTACATAGAGAGGATAGTTAAATCTTGTTCGCAGTTATTGAAGAATAATGGTAGATTTACATGCATAGCACACAAAAAAAACTTATATACATTTACATATCTAATATTCAAACTTTAATTTTGACATACTTATTTCTTTACCCTGTTTTTTTATTTATATAGAAAAATGAGTATTTTAACTATAAAGGATAGGTAAATGTAGTATCCTATTGCAACAAATTTTGTGTGAAAGTTTCAGGTGTTAGACATGTAAATGCACATGAATTGAGAGGGCATGTACACAAATCTTCTTATATGAATTGTATTGTATAAATAAGATGAGCAAACATGAGAATAAAACAAGACTTGATTACCCGATTATTACAATTCCTGAGGTTTTGTGCTCCAAGCGTTTCGACGGCTCGAGGAAATCGTGTTCCCCTGCTACCTCCGATTCGGGTGAGACAGGCAAGTGAAAGAGGGTTGGCCGAGCAATCCCCCGAGAGAAGAGGAGGCGAAGTAGGCGAATGGGAGCTTTGGTGTCGGGCAGCAGAGGCGAGCCGGGCGGGAGGAGAGGATCTCGTTCGCTGCCGAGGAAGTAGACGTGATACGCGGCTTCGGCGCGGGAGACGGGATCAGACAAGGAACAGGTTTCTTCGGCGCAGAAGGATTGCCGGAAGGAACTCTTGTCGAGCAAGGGGAATGAGCAGGAACTTGCGGGGATTTTGTTCGCTGCCGAGGAAGGAGACGAGCGGGAGCAGAGAATCTCGTTCGCCGCCGAGGAAGGAGACGAGCGAGAGCGGAGGATTTCGTTCGAATCCAAGGCAGCCAGCCGAGGTTCTCGTGAGCGAGAAAGAAATAGGCATGCTGGAAACAGATCCGTTACGGGACAACATTGGCGGGGAAATTAATGATTTTCTTTCCTGCAAACGATTTAATTGGAAAATAATAACATTCAAATATTTTCAATCAATACGAGTTTTAAATAATCCGCCTGAATTTTGAAATTTGAAATTCAAAATCCGCGAGCAGGTGTCTAGCCCAAATCGGGCCCGATCGGACCTGGGTTGAGCCCAACCCGTGCACCTAAAAAAATGCATCGATTTCCGTGCAGTTCGCGCGAGTGTGGAACCACAACAATATGAATGTCTTTTCTAGCTAAAATCGATGTTCCGGACGCGTCGGCATGATCCGTTTCGTCATCCGGGGTCGTCCGGACGAGTTTGCCGACGGGCGAGTCAATTTAAGCCAAAATTGTGTGTGGTGCAACTAGTGCATTGCTGAGTCACCGAGGGTTCACCTAAGGTCGTATGATCCTGTAGGAACTTATTTTCGAGCCCTCTACATGCTGGTCTTTAGCCCTTGCAACTAGAAGTTGAGTGCTTGGAACCACTCATGCGAGTTCTTCACAAAAATGGTAAAGATGCGGTTTGAAGTTCTACGGAGGTGGGCTCCATTATCAGTCCGCTAGGATGGTCAACAAGGAACTCCTAAGACTAGATTATGGGTTATGGGAGTAGGAGACTAAGACCTCACTAAAATGAGGTCAACAGACACCACCACACCATATATTAGTAGCCGAACCACAACACAACACCCACACACATCAAGACATCCACACACAACACCCACCACACAACCTCATCACACCACATCCTCATCACACCACACCTCCACACATCCTCATCACACCACACCTCCACACATCCCACCACACCACCACACACACCACCATACTTCCACACACCCTACCACACCACAACAAGACATCCACATACAACACCACCACACAAACCACCACACATCCCTAAACCCTCCACACACCAAACCAGCGTAGCACATCCACACACCACCACAGCACACCACCACACACCATCACACCACCACAACAGTACATCCACACACAACACCACCACACACAACATCACCACACATAACACAACAACACATCCACACACAACACAACATCACATCTCCCTAAACCCTCCACACGCTCAACCAACCATTGTAGCACATCTACACATGACACCACCACACCATATATTAGTAGCCGAACCACAACACAACACCCACACACATCCCAACACATCACACACCACAGATAACCACACCACACCATCACACACACCACCACACCACACCACTGCACACCATCACACACACCACTGCACACCATCACACACACCACAACAACACATTCAAACACACCACCACTCTTCCCTAAACCCTCGACACACCCAACCAACCATAATAACACATCCACACACGACCACACCACACATTAGCAGCCAAACCACACCACCACACTACATACACCACACACCACACCCAACACACCACTACACCATATACACCACAAACAATCACACCACACATCAGCACACCACACTACCACACACTATCACACACATCACAATAACACATCCACACGCACTACCATCTCATACACCACCACACCTTTTTAATCCCTCCACACACCCAACCAACCAACCACAATAACACATCCACACACTGCACCACCACACCACACATTAATTGCTGAACTACACACATTAACACACAACCACACCACCACATCACACACAACCATACCACACAACATCACACACACCACACACCATCACACACAACACACACCATCACGCTGCACACCACCACACACCATCACACCGCACACCATCACACAACAACACCACACACCATCACACACAACACACACCATCACGGTGCACACCACCACACAACAACACCACACACCACACACCACACACCACCACACCACACCATACCACCACGCACACCACCACATGAACCACCAAATTGGTATGTATTTCTTAGATTCCCACTCAAAATTCCAACACACCAAGATACCAAACCACCACACACCACCACACATCCAAATTTCCACACTCAACATTGCCCGAAGATTTGATATTAAAAAATCCACAACAAAACACCACACCACACCACAACACCACGACACACCACAACACCACAACACAACAGGCTCAAAATTCTTCAAATCCAACACCAAATTCCAACTAAAAAATAAAACCATTCACACATGTGAGCAGTCCTCCCAACCAGATTGTAGCTGATCATAACACTTCATTCTAACTCAAATAGAAATCCAACACCTGATGTTTTTCTCAAATTCTGAAACAGCAGTCAAAAGCCCACCACATAAAAAACAAAACCATTCACAAATGCAAACCCTGCCACAAAAATAACACCCTAAAAACAAACCCAACACCCCACCCACCAAAAACAAACCTATTCACAGATGCAAAAAATAGAAATATCAGCCGAAACCGATCCCCCATCAGACTTCCTCTTCTTCTCAAATTCTCACTCAAATATCAAGTTCTCACTGAAATTCATCACAAAATTCCAACCGAAACATCAAAACTGAAGCAACAACCACACCGCGCAACATCACAGGTGTCGGGAAACAAAGAGAAAGAAGACGAGCAAATGTAGGACGAGCATGAGCAGGGCACTGGAGAAAATGCGAGAGCTCCGAAACGGTTTAGGGTTAAAGATGCATGGGGGTAGAAGGAGATCACGAAGCCGGGGCACCTTACTAAAAATTAGGCAAAGAAAAGCGGGCTGCGTGGTCGAGCCTGTGACCCTCATTTTATTGAAAGCTACGGCTACCGAACGCCGCAGTTTTGCAATTTAGCAATGCACTGCAGTGCGGACAAAATTGATCGAAGTTTGGGCTCATTATAACATGAAAAATTAAGTTGCCATTACACCTCCATATCAAGCAAAGCAGACAGGCGGAGAAGAGAAAATGAATCCATATACGTAGGCAAGAAAATGTAGCAACGACGAAGGGGAAGAAGAAAAGCTTTAAGAGAAAACAAGCAAAGCAGTCAGTAGGAGAAGAGAAACTGGAAAGCTGAGAAGTAGAAAACTGAAGAGAGGAAGAACCTGGAGTTGCAGAACATGGCTTTTGGAGAAACTGAAAATGTGTGGAAACGTAGAAGCTAGGGTCCCCGGAAGACAGCTCCAGATCTTGGTAGTGGAGAGGAAGCCATGAAAAATTAGAGGCAGCCGAGCTCCGTAAAGCAGGAGGAGAACAAAATGGAAGGACGCGAGAGCGGAGGCGAGAAAGCAGGACAGCTGTGTAAAGTCACAAACGAACGTGAGTCGCGGGGTTTATCTCACTGCTGTGTTTATTCAATATCCGAAAACAACAAATTCTAAAACGCAGGCGAGAAGCTTTTAACAAACAGCATAACAACTTTCTCAAAACGCTGCCTACGAAAATAAGTTGCCCCAAATAGGCTCTAAGAAATTTGTAACATCTGTTTGACCTGCGAATCTTTTGTGTGATCGAAAAGTTCTCATTCTTAATATAAAAATTAGGTAGGGTTTATTTTATCCGGGTTCCAAGTTCTCTATAGAGACAAAACCTTATAGTTAATTACATCTCAAATGACCGATGTCACTTGGGAAAACTCTCGATAATGATCATATATACTAGTCTTAAAAAATTCAAGGTTTAGATTTTCACAGTAGGACGTGAAAAATCAAGTGGGAAATGACCAAATTGGAGCAGTTATTTTAGGAGTCTAAAGAAAGAAAATGATAGGAGACTTCATAGATCTTGAGAAGAATCTTTAGTGACTTTTCAAACTATCCTATTGTGTGGCTGTAGTTGGGAGAAGATGGTATTTAAGTATTCAATCATGTCATTTTTATTATTTGAGACTTACACTTGCATAACACTTGATTATGCAAATAGCCTAAAAGGATAGGAGGGTTTACATCATGCGAAATGACAATCTCGAAATCTAAAGCGAATTAGGACTTATGCTGCACAACATGGTTGCACAGAAGCTTAAAGATGGTGTGGGGATTTATATTGCGCTGAGCGAGGTACATCGAAGTTCTATGAGTTGTTCTTTAGACTAAGGAGAGAGATTGCTGAAGTTCTTCTTATTGCTCGTTCTAAGCTCTTCGCCGTGCTGCCCACAAAGTTGGCTCTGAGGCTCCTGTTGTAGTAGTAGCTCCGGGGTTTAAGGGTTTGTGGTTTATAGATCACATTTTTGTTTGTTTGTTGTTAAAATGTTGAAATATTCAGGGGGAATTTTAACTTAATTTGAGCGATACCAGTTAAAATCACACTCATCATTCTAGTATCACTATTTTATTTTAAATTTACTTAGTCTAAATGAGTTGTTAAAACCATTTGAACCGGAGAATTCCCGTTAACAACCGTAGGTAAACTCATCCGAGAGATTCTCGTAAATCCAAAAGGGGTGGGTTAAGGGCGTTCACTAGGTTTAAAAAAGTATAAATTTTTGAAACTGTATTTTTGTGGTTTTATTGGTATGTAATGTAGGTAAAATATGCATGGTAAAGTAAGAACAAGACAACAAAGTAAAATAATAAGAGATTGCAGTAAATAACTTTAAATGCGTACCAAAATTTTTGCTCTACTATAGGGTTAGTATCACATGTGAAAGTAAGCTGGTATAGTTAAGGATTTAATGAACACATCAAACATGAGCATACATATAAAAAAGAGCAGTTGACACATGAAATCTTGAAAATGATCTGTAAAAATTAAAGTCAGGTGGGCTCAGCGTTGGACTGTGTTTTATAATCTAACTTTGGATAGAAGCTACCGACCCAAACAATCTTAGGATGACAACTTTTGGCCATAATCGAAACAATTAACCAGTGAACCTTTATAATATTTTTCCAAAGGTTTATATAACTTTTTATGCATGTAGAGTTTATTTAATAGTCAAATTGGCATTGTTGAAAATGAACCTTTTATTATTAATAATATTTTTTTAACATCTATGGAAAAGTGTGAAAGGGTGTAGTATCTGTGTAAGTGTGCGAAGAAATGAAATAGTCCAGTGGTTGCTTGCTTCAATTCAGTTAGAATTACCTCTCAATCTAAGAGAGTCAGGGCAACTTTGCACCAAGAGTTGGTGAATGATATCATCGATTATACTCTCCCTTCATTGAGGGTAATCGATGCAGGAGATACCGTTCTATTCTCCCATATTTGCACATATTAGCACTATCATCATCGCCCTCACTATCAGGACCTTCAACTTATACTAGTTCGGTGATCCATATGTGACATTAACAAATGTCTCCAATTGCCATAAGGATTTGAGCGTAATGTTCAAACTCAAATCCTAGTGTATTAGGTTTCACTGTAGGTTAAATCATAACGAAAAATTTACTAATTGATTTAATTAATGAAGTCATGAATAACATCTTGGTGTATCCTCATGCGTAATATTTTTAATCAATTTGTAAATTATGGTCAAATAGCTAGTTTCATCATTCATTTGAAAATTAGGTAGATGAACTCCCATCTAGGGTGCACTCATAAAATTTAGAAAACCTTCACTTTAACCTGAGCTTGAAATGATTTAAGGTATTTTACCCCCAATTAAGTGTTTTTCAATTAATCTTCAAATATTTTAAAGTGTTTTTCAAAAAGTAAAATTAGAAATTCTTATTTTAACTTAACTGTTTATCAAAAGAAATAAAACAAAAGAAAGGAGAATGTAGACTCACTTCCAAAACTAGCAAAACTAAGGGAGAAATAACAAGTGAATCAACCTAAAAGCGATTAAATAACAATCAATTGAAGCCCAAAACAATGGGCTAAAGGGACCCCTAAAACCAACTCTAAACTGCGTGTAAACTAACTTTATCTGAACATATTGCTACATCCAGGCTACATAACACTTCTTTTCTTCCACAAACTTAGAAGCATGCATAGTAGTTACCGCTAAGGGTCTGTTTGAGGCACTGTTGATTATTTATAATCTGCTGATTAACAGATTATTCTGATAATCTGATAATCTGCAGATTATCTAAATAAACTGACTTGCTGTTTGGGGCAGCTTATTCAGAATAACTTATTGATAGTTGTTGTTGGATAAATGACCTTCATGCCCCAGTTTGGTGAAACTGTTTGTAACAAAACTAAAATAAGAACAAAAGTATATAATATAAAACCAAGAAATCATCACAGATCAGTTCAAAAGATAACATATGGTGCTCATACTTTCGTGCGTATCAGAAGAAATAGAAAAATGATAAATACAATTGCAACTACAACAAAAAATATTAAAATATTCAATTTCAAACTCTGACTATGTATGTCCTCAATTGCACTATCAACCTGGGAAATCATCGTATCCTCATCACTGCTGACAGTGTAACATGTTGGACTGTTGGCTCATTGAAAGAAACCACAACGAACTGAAACACCCTTGCGACAACCGTAGAACTGACTCCCACTGTTGTGAGGCTGACGTGACGTGACGTGAGTAACGGAGCAATTAGTCCGCAATAACACAAAATAGCTTTGCTTGTCCCCGTACTATAGCTGCCCAAAAAAAAAAAAATCAATTGTTAGATTCTGTAAAAAAAACAACAAAAAGACATGCAGACGAAAATAAACATATAACGTACGAATTAAAGAAGACTTGGTGGATTAACTGCCATAGATAGCATATGTGATTGACTCTCTCAAAGCAGTCATCTCAGCCTCACCATTAGCGTCATGAACCCCAAATTCGTTAGAGTCAATCTCATCCTCATGGACTGAAGACCCAACCACAAATGCTGATGGTTCTTCAAAGACATTCAGTTCATCGTTATCAGTCATACTAAAATCCGTATTTGAACGTGAAAGATATCGTCGGATGAAGTTATTAAGTGCCATTGTTGCCACCACAATATGCACCTGCTTTTAAAATGGATACGACGATATATCATGTAAGATGACTCATGTCTTCTTCCAAACCCCAAACATTTTTTCAATTACGTCGCGTAAAGAAGAGTGATGTTTTTAAACATTTCTTTCCTCTCACGAATAGTGTCACTTGCTCGCTCAAAATCAAGAATATGTTATCTAGTGTTTGGATATGACTTCAAGTAGCCCTTCTGCATAGGATATCCAACATCAACCAAATAGTTTTTTTCTGTTATGGAATACACTGTTAATAACAAAATACATATAACTAGTACATTTACAAATCAAATTATACCTGAAAACTGGTGAGGAAAACACTGTGATATATTCCTAGTTGCATAAGAGAAAATTCGACTGTCATGCTCAATCCCTTCCCAGCCTACCATGTCAAAAGTGAAACAAATGTTGAAGTCACGTACCACAATGACATTTTGAGTGGTGGAACCACTATAACCAATGTACGCCACCTTGTCCTGGCTGGATAGTCGGGTATCAACATGAGTACCGTCAATTGCACATATACAGTTCTATTTTATAACTTTAGAAAAAAACAAAATTTTGGAAATAACGTGAAGAAACCAATAGTTACCTTGAAATAAGACATGTAACGAGGATCGTTGACAATTTCCCCCAGAGTACTAACAAATGATGGATTCTATGGTTTAACGATTTGAGCTGCCAAATTAACAAGTGCCTGTATGTCTTTGGAAAAGTAACAACTTATTGTTTCAGATGAATGCTGAAATCTCTCCATAGCATCTCTAATAGATTCATTCTGTGACAGAATGTATAATGTTATAACCAACATCTTCCTTCTCATCGTTCTAGAAGAACCTTGGAGGCTGTGATTGAGAGATAACTCGTGTAAGAGATCCATAAAAGTAGGCACACTTATTCGAAATATGTTGCTGAATCTTATTGGATGTCTAGAAAGCATCTCATATACCCATTTATCCTCATTAAAACTGGACGTCATACTAGGTATGCGAACATGCTGGACCGGTAATACTCCAACAATAATATTTCAATATGTACAGCCTATGTCATTCTTTTATGACGCTCCTGCTGCGGATTCATCCTAAATTCAAAAGATGTCAGTTATTTCAGCAATTGTTAATACATAGTAGGAGCGAGAAATAAGCTAAGAAAACATGAAACACTTAAAATGAAAATGTACAAAGATCAACATATTGACAAACATTAATCATCTAGAAGTGCACTAAAAAAAGTTTCATACAAAGGGCAACATATTAAAATTACCCATTTAGATATCCATAACATAACAAAAGCTACAAATAACAACAAATAAAAAAAAATTCACTCAACCAAAACACGCAAATATTTGACGCACAATTCTGGCTGAAACATCATGAATATTTGCTTGCGGGTTGGATCCTCGAGTTTCTTGACACACTTTGCATGAAAACACATATTTGCAACTATTTCAGGTAGAGAAGCTAAAGTTCCTTGACATTCAAAGTTGGTGCTGTCAAAGACTGGAGCAGGTGGTGGAGCTCCAAAAGCTTCTATGAGTCGATCAAATGAGGTTTTCATGAAGGTGTCTTTTTCTTTATTTCTCCTACCAAGTCTGGGCCTCTTTGAAGGTGAACTGGACCCCCCATCTTCCTCTGGTTACTACACACTTCTTCAACAGCTGTCAACTGCTCAGATTGGAAGTCATCTGTTATCCCTGCAAATCCCATCTCACTAGGGTTGAATTCAATTTTTCCCGTCGCGACAACCCCTTTAAACATAATGTCGAGTTTTTCTTCGAAGTCCGGGTCAATTCCGCATTGCTTATACTTTTTCACTGACGGCATTATCTGTGACATTGTAATGGAGGAAGAGGTTAAGTGGGTTTATTAGAGAAAAAAATAAGTAATGTTAATCAAAATAAAACTATAAAAGTGAGTTTATTACCTCCAATCTCTCAGCCCACCTTTCCTCCGAGGCATCTATTGTCTGCTTAATGAGATCCCAACCCAAACCGATACATCTACGTTTTAGACCCTTCCAAAATTTTCATTTCTTCTTCAATTAGTCTCATTTGTTTTTGAATTTTAGCCCGTTGTAATCCCTGCCAGTCAATTTTCTAAACCTCTTCGCAATATTTTGATAACATTTCTTGTTAAAATACATGGTTTTCCTATTTCTCAGTTCTATTTCTTTAATACATAGTTCACGAAAAAACATTTGTTACTTCTTTATCCAACATAGCAGACGAACCCCCTTCATTAGCCTTACACATTTTGACACTATAAGGAACTTAAAATATAAGTACCAAGTAAATATTGTAAGTCAACAAAAAAATTATAAACATGATGAAATTTTCTCAGCATATAAACTATAGGAGAAAGTTGTACTAAATTATGAGATAAACAAACAAATCAAATTAAGGCTTTGCTTCATTTTTCTTGAAAAGACAAAATAAACCTGCTGAGTCACGAATTATGGATGGTTTGAACCCGACTTCCTCCACATGACTTCTACAACAATCATCAATTTACTTCCACAACTATCATCAATTTACAAACGATGGAACAAACTATGCTTTGATCCTCATTAAACAATCCTACCCATAAATTATATGCTGGCCTTTTCCATCGGCTTCCCATGACTATAATAGGAAATGGAAGTTGAAAATTACCTTAACAAATACACAGAAAATATCATTCATGAGACCCATCAACAACAATATAGAAAAGAAAAAACAATAAGCTCCTTGCCATGCAAAACATACAACCTATCCAGGATTTTCTGATGATAATAAGGCATTGGTGAAAGGAAAATTTCTAGTGTTAGTCTAGCTTTGCCAAAATTAAAAATTAAATTTTGAACCAAAAATTTTGAAGCCCTAAAAAAACAGAGCAATACCTCCAGTTGATGCCTTAACTATTGTTTCATCTGTTTTCTTAACCTGGAAAAGTCATGA
Source organism: Phalaenopsis aphrodite (assembly GCA_003013225.1). Taxonomy (NCBI): domain Eukaryota; kingdom Viridiplantae; phylum Streptophyta; class Magnoliopsida; order Asparagales; family Orchidaceae; genus Phalaenopsis; species Phalaenopsis aphrodite. The sequence continues at coordinate 158,556 of NEWO01000670.1, read as the reverse complement.
ACTTGCCAAAATGATGGTAACTCATTGAGCTTTTGATGCACTCACTAAACTCATGATGAAATCACCGTTTTTTTTATGAATTGTCAATGTTTAAAAGAGTGTTTAACAAAAGTTGTTCAGGATTAGAAATATTTGCTTAAGCCTAACAACTACTCTCCAAGCTAATGACTTCATCAAAGAAGATGAGCAATTACTGCCTAGCAAACTGGCTACAAGTTAGAGTATTCAATTATAATGAAATTAGGCCAAATGTTTATGAATTTTACAACTAAAAATTAATAAATATTATTATGCACTTTTCTCATTGATGTAATTCTGAAGCCACAGATCTAAGCTAGGATATACCAAAAAATCATGCTTATGTACTGCAACTTCCGCTGGCAGTCCTGACATTTCATCATAACTCCGGGCGAAGTAATCTTTAAATTATGATAATAACTTTATCAGCTTTATGAATTCTTCCTCGCCGAGTAAGGAACTTATAAAGGTTGGTCGGGGCTGCTCCTCAATCTCAACGTTGATTTCTTTCAACTCATCAACTGTTGACTTAATTTCTTCAAATTCTGGTGGAGCATTTTCTATTAACTGATTTTTAGAGTCATTCTCTATATCGAGACAATCCTCTTCCAATCTGCTAGTAGCAACTATGCAAAATTCCTAATCATCAATTCTTTACAGTACTAAATACGAGTCCTTTTGAATTAGGAGTTTGACTTTTAACATTCTACAATTTTCTCAAAAAGTTGTAACTTATCTTTTGACATTTGCTTTGACACATATCCTTGTTGAATTAATTTTTGTACACAAGGAGAAAAATAACCAAAATGTAATTTCATTAATTCATTAAAATCATCATCCAAATTTATATGATTTTCCGAACTAGTAGAAGAGGAAGCACGCTAAAACTTGATCGGCTTCAAACCAACACTACGGACTTCCTTGACTTCTAAACTCAACCTTTTGAGGGTAGATCGGAGTAAGGGTCATAACATTCATATAGTGGTTGATCCGATCATATCTTAACTTATATTCATCTTTTTTCACGTCTTCCAATGAGATATCGTATCAAGGTTTTTTTGCTTTATCATCATCATTTCTTCCTCGGAACTTTCTTCATCAGAACTCTTTTCCATGTCGATGTTGATGGCCGACCTAGTTCGTTCAACTATCGTTTTGAAGAGATGATAATAGATTGTCCCCGACCTCGATCTCTGGTGTATGGGCTAAAAGAACCTCTACCACCTCGTTGTGAAGAGATGATAATAGATTGTCGAAACAGAGTTGAATGACCTCTTCTTCGTGATTCTTCTGAATCTCACACTTCATTTGATAAAACTTCACGTGAAAAGACCGTTTTCTTTGGAGGTGCGTAGTAGGCGGCGTCTTCATGAATGTCTATTTCATGAACTGAGAACGGTTGTAAATCCCCTTTAATACAATATTCTTGTCCTTCTTTGAAATATTTGATGCATTGATGTAAGGATGACAGAGCTATATTATGCTCGTGAATCCATGGTCTTCCAAGTAGAGCATTGAAAGAAGTTTCTGCATCAATAATATGAAATTTTGTGGTTGTTACTAGCTCTCCAGCTTTCATTAACAATCTAATCGATCCAAGGGCCTTTTCTCCCTTCTGATTAAATCCTCTTAACATCATTTTATCAGCCGTAAGCTCTTGAGCTTCAATATTTAATGCCAATGTTTGTTGACTCATTAAGTTTAGTGATGCTCACAGGTCTACCAAGATTTTGTACAATACAAATCTACCGATGTTGACGGAGATGTAGAGCAATCGATTATGGTCGGTGGTACCGAGCAACAAGTCTTCATCCGTGAATGTTATCCCATGTTGTTCTTTTAACGATCAAACTTCATCCGTGGATGTGCTGACCAACTGAGCTAAGCAAATCTCTGGGTCAAGCAAGACTGTAACCAGAGATTCCCTCATCTCCTTTGATAGGATTGGAGTATCATAGATGCTAAGTTTGGTCGGCAACCTCCTAAGATGAGCTAAGCACGTTATAATCAACTTTGTATAATCCTCCTACTTTCACTTGGTTATGTGGCTCTTCCACTGGCAGATGTGGAGGTATTATTTGTTTTCATTTATCTACTGGAGCTGACCTTGGGGGTAATACTTTTCCGCTCCTTAGATTTACTTCTGTAATTTCTTCTTCCTGAGATGTAGGTAAAATTTATGGTATTCCTTCTTCATCATCGGAGAGATCTAAGTTAATGGCAAGTGGTGCACCGTGACACTCGAGGACTGACTCCTCACTCCCGACGCCGGTATTGTCAATGTCTTCTTTATTCTCATTAACAGACTCATCGGACTCAAGTACGATTTGAGAATCAATTTGGGAGTCGAGATTGGAGTTAGATTGAACAAAATCAGTTACGTTATCATTAGAAACAGTCAAAGCGTAGCCAAAATCATAATCATTATATTCATAATAACCCGGTGATATAATCATATATGGTCAGGGGTTCGAAGATTTTCTTCCCTTAAATCAACTCTATAAACATGGAGAGTTAAATGAAGTTCGGTTCAGGGTTAGGTTTCAATATCTTTGCCTAAGAGATGTGGTCTCAATTAGGTGCTTCCAAAAGCTTGTCTTGAGTTCAAAGAGCTCCAAGATGAAGCCTCAAGCAATGGTGATATGCCTAGATATGATTTCGACCAAAGCCGATTTGGGGTGTTGATCAAAGTCCACCATAAGGTGCTCTAGTGATGTGGCTTCTATGGGGGATCTTCCTCTCTCACTCTGGAGATGGTGTGAGTGCAATTAGTTTGAATTTTGTGGAGTTTTAGGAGGTGTTCTGTTTCGGGCTTGAATTTGAGCTCCAAAATTGAGCTCGAGCAGCGGACTTGAGTGGCTAAGGATGGTTGGGTTAAACTCAAGAGGTCTTAAGGAAGCTCCAGAAGCAATTTGACAGTGTTTCCCCAAGGAATTTCAAGCTCTTTTCTTTTGTCCATGGAGGGTGGGTTTAAATAGAGGGGGAAGAAGAGGCCACCAGGGGCAATTAGTGGGTGTTTTAGGTTGCTTATGTGGATTCCAGCAAAGTGCAAAAATCCAATTGGGATGAGACAGCTTGAATGGGTTTAATTTTGAGTTTTAGCCATGGGGGAGCACTTGGCCATGGCTTTTCCGGCAGCCTAGGTGGTTGTCTGGCTTGGCTCAGGTCACCATTTGACTCAAAGAGGTCAGGGCTTGGGTTTGGTTGAGTCAATTGGGGTTGGCCATGAGTAAAGGCATTGAATTAAAGTAGTATGGGGAAAGAGCTATTTTGGGTCAATTTGGGTCAAATCATGGTTTGGGTTCACCCCTCAAGGAAGGTTTGAGTGCTGAGGAGAATCAGGTGGCTCAGTTGAAGTGGTGTGGAGAGGTCCCCATCCAAGGGATTTTGGCTAGACATGGGTTTAAGTGTGTCATTAAAAGGGTTAAAACATTTTTAAGGAGGCTTGAAAGTGGCTTGACCTCTTTTCATTAATAGTTTGGTGATGTGGCAAGACTCTCATGGCTTTTCTATGACTTGGGAGTGGCTTCATGGCTTGCATGTGGCTTGACTAATTTTCATGAGAAGAGATTTTGGATTTATTTGGTATTTTTGTAGAGTTTGCATGAGACTTCATCTGAAAAAAATTATCATGAATTTAAAACTTTAGGAATGATTTTAATTGAATAAATGATGAGGAGAAATAAAACTATCATGTGGGCTTTGAATTTGGGCTTTTGGAATTAAATGTGGTGGGCTTGGGGTTTTGAAATTGAAATTCATTTTGGGCTAAAATTTGGGCTAATTGAATGTTGAGTTTGATATAGGAATATGTCATGAAGACTTTGAAAGAATTTCAAGTTATTTTGAATTGAATTAGGAGGTTAATTTGGGGAATTTAGACATATGGTCAAAATTGTGGTTTTTTTATTTTGGTAAAATTGGGCTTGCAATGGATCAAATTGGGCTTGAATTTTGTTTAGATTAGGTTTGAGGATGCTAAATTTTGGTTTATGATTGAAATTGGGCAAGATTGGGGTCATATGGGCCAAAATTGGGGTTAATTTGAGGACATTTGGGTCTTTTAAGGGCAAATTGGGGCTTTTGGTCAAATTAGGTTAATGTGATGGCTAAAAATTGAAATTGGGAATATTTGACATGATTTTGGAATTTTTGAGAATTTTTAGGTCATGAGGGGCTTTTTGGTAATTTGGTGATTTTTTAGAATATTTTGAAAATTTGTTAATTTTGGTGAATTTAGGTAGTGGGAAGTGGTTTGAGATGATTTTTTGACATATTTGAGCGTTTTGGGTAATTTTAGGAATTTTGGCAAAGATTAGGGTTGTAGGGGTATTTTGATAATTTGTTGATTTTGGGCTTGAACAAGCAAGTAAGCTTTGAAGCCATGCCAAACCAATAGGAGCCATATGAGGATTCATTTTGGATGCTCAATATGCTGGTTGTAACCCTCTTAGCCAAAGACTAGGGGTATAGGTTCATCCATATGAGCTTTCCAAAAGGAGTCAGGAGACCAACTTAAGGGATCTTAGGGTTTGGGGAATGTGAGAGAGTGTAGTGTGTGCAAGTTAGCCCCACCAAAACCAGCTCACTCAGGGTTAGTCCTAAGGTTTGACCATCTTATGGGGGACTCGGTTAGGAACAATATGTGGAACCTCAAGTTGAGTAAAGAAGAGTTTGTAATTTCTAATGGTGAGGGTTCCTTTTCTAGTTCTCTAGGAATAGTCAACAAGAAAATCCTATGGTTAGACCTCAGGCTACTAAAGAGGAAAAATTAAACCTCAACAAAAAATAAGGTCAACACAACTCATCCGCAGTGTTCTCCTCGGTGGGTAATGGAACATCGCTCAAGGATAATGTGACTCTGACCTCAACAACGTTGATTTATGTGAAGTCTTCCATCATGTAATCTGAATCATCCATAACTTTTCTTCGTTCTTCCAATAATCGTGCAATGTCGGCTCAGATCCTTTCCAAGCCTCGATCTATCGTCCTTTGATAACTTTAAGATCAACTAGATGTTTTTGATGAGACTAACCTATTTTGCTGAGCACTGGTGTAGTTGTCTTGAGGTCAATTGGAACAATTGGGTCAATCAAAATTATAGTGATAGAACCTCAAATACTCTTTCGGAATCGTTATGTTCCCAGTTTTAAAGTTCTTTTCGAGCCATATTTTGAAGTTGATACAGTTCTCTATAGTGTGGCCGAGCAATCTGTGGGAGGCGCAGTAGTTGAGATGGTCATTCTTGTCAACTTCCTCCGGCCTCCTTGGCTCTCGTAATCTGAATTTAGGATTATTAATCAAATCTCGGAACATCTTTACTACAATTTCTTTTCTGAAACAATATACTTTGTTCAATTGCTTGGCCGCAGATGGAGCATGTCTTCCATCCATCCGGTGTGGCATTTGTTAGAATGATTGTTGATCGGATCGCTGAGAAGGTTGGAAATCTTGCCTCAACTGCTTATCTCTATCACTTGTTGCCATTGTCTTAGATTTCTCTTTGAACTTCGTCAATGACCTTGGACCATTATGGAGAGATGGTGGTGGTAATGTGGTAGTAACCTTATAGACTCCATCCTCTTCGGAGATGGAAGACAGCGAGTGAAACCTACTCCTGAGTAGAGGTGAGGTCTCACGTAATATTGTCTCATTCAGTTGGAGGGCGGTGTATATAGCAGCAAACTCTACGGCTTTCGCCTTCTTGGCCTTCAGAATCTTCCTGTTGTGCCTACTTTCATGTGTCTTAGTCAGTCGCATAAACTTTGAATTGGACCCAATCTCAAATACAGAGAATGACGTGGCAAAAACATCGACTGTCTCTTCTTAATATGAAGTCTCCCTCCCTTTGTTTAGCGGAGCAACTGGTGCAGTAGCAGTAAATCCGGCGATAGAAGAAAAATAGTCCTGGGAGCAGTCCCAACTTTCTTAGTGACAGTCTTTACAACGACATCAGGGTTCTTTTCAACCAACACCCTCTTTAGAGGGGGAATTCATTAGCAGATTTCAGGTTGAACTCCACAATAGGCTCGACAGACTTGTCCTTTTCAGATTTCATTATTATGACAACAATATTCCCGAACTTAGCTTCAATATCATCGAATACCTGTCGAAACTTGATAATCGCTAGGTCAGACAGCTCGTTCTTGCTAACAACCAACTTTATTCGGGTGTCGAAAGAAAAAAAATCAACTTTGGTGAATACACTGTTTCTGTCGTTTGAAGAATTTCAGGAAATTAGTGACGTCCCACATCTTGTAATTTCAACGAAAGTACTCAAGTTAACATAATTGTTTTATAAACTGCGCATCCGTTGAAATTTACTCATATGAGTTTCTTTGTTTCAAATTTTGTGCTTTGTTTGGAGTTTAAATGGAGGATTGTGAGAGTGAAATTCCAGTTGAACCTGTTTGCAACAAGTTAAACCCAAAGAGGAATGAAGCGTAGGACCCGGTCCAAAACTTGGAGGGGTGACTTCGCATCGAACTGGTTTCGATAAAACACTCTTAACCTATCATACCTATTGGGGTTCCACCCCACTTTAAACCCTAAAGATTCTATAACTATTCTGTTTAAGGATGTTTAAACAAATGGCTCCAGAATCCAAAGGAGTTAGACTATATCTGATGAAGAAAGAAATGAGTGAGGCTTGCCAACGAAAGAATGATAGTCTGACCTATGAGAGACATGAACACACTATTGATGTATGATGACAAAATCTTCTGATAAAAATGGAGAGAGAAACTAGTCCCAGTAGAAACGCTAAAAGTTGTCAGTCAACTTTTTGATTTTGAAAATAATTTTCAAATTTAATTTAAAATAAAAAGGTTTATTAATTTTTTTATTTTTGAACATAGTGTGTTTTAATTTTGAAAAATGAGACCGAATGGATCTCATTCGTGTAATATTTTATATAATCGTGTCCGATACCGCAAATACTCTACCTTCCTGAAAGATAAGTGTATCTCTCGACGATGAACCCAATCATGCAAACAAAGAGATTTGTGATATTCGTTTGATTTGCTAATTTTTTTGTGTGACCGGCAAACCCCCGTAGTTAATTACATGAGAAATCTCTCGATAATGATCAGAGGTATTAGTCTTCAAGAATTCAAGATTTAAATTTTCACGGTAGGAAGCGAAAAATCAAATGGGAAGAGACCAAATGGAACCAGTTATTTTAGGAGTTCAAGGTAAGGAAGAGGTAGGGGACGCATAGATCCTGAGGAGAACTCTCAGTGATTTTCTAAACTATCCTATTGTGTGGCTGTGTTTTGGAGAAGATGTTATTTGAGTACTCAATCCTATTAATTTTATTATTTGAGACTTAAATTTATATAACACCCGATTATGCAAATAACTAAGAATTATAGGAGGGTTTACGTCCTACCAAACGACAATCTTGAAATCTAAGGCGAGTTAGGACTTATGCTGCATAACATTGTTGCACAGGAGCCTAAAGAAGCTGTGAAGATTTACGTCGCGCTAAGCAAGTTACCTCAGAGCCCTATGATTTTTTATTTAGACTATGGAGAGAGATTGCTGAAGAAAATCCTTTTATTGCTCGATCCGAGCTCCTAGCTGTGCTGCCCATGAAGTTGGCTCTGAGCCTTCTGCTATAGTAATAGTAGTTCTTAGGTTTAAGGGTTTGAGGTTTGTGGTTTATAGGTCACATTTTGATTTGTTCGTTGTTGTTGTTCAACTGTTGAAATGTTGAGGGGGAAACTTTAATTTAATTTGAGCTACATCAATTAAGATCTCACGGTTTCATAATTCTGGCATCACTATTTTCTCTTAAATTTACTTAGCCTAAATAAGTTGTCAAAACCATTTATACCGGAGAATTCTCGTTAGCAACAGTAGGTTATCTCATCCGAGGGATTCTCGTAAATCAAACTTCAAGCTAAACACGCTCTAATAGGGCAATGTTGTAAGTCCATCTTAGTGGGTTTTATCTTCCTGACAAGTATTGGAATAGAGAAGATTGAGCCCTATGTTAACTAGTCTAATCCTCCCTCTTGATAATGGTCGGAGTTGACAGTAATGAGTCTCTACCTTGGATGGTACGATCCTCTTCATAAGGATTAGAGTTGATAAGAGTGAGCCCTATTTTTGCTAATCTGATCCTCCTGACAAGAATTAGGGTGTGTTTGTTTTGATTGTAGCGGTAGAAAAAATGGGTTAAAAAACTGCTATTGCAAATTTGTTGTTCACAAGTTGGTGTTTCAGAAGCAGCTGATCTGTTTGAAAACACAGTTCCAAAAGTGTTGTTTGTTGATTAATATCCCTCAGTGTATAAACACAGTTCTTTTTGGAAAATACGGTTCTGTTTGAAAAACACAGTATTGAAAGTGTTGCCCTAGGAATCAATATAATGTCAATTTATGAATTTATTATTACTGAGTGGATCATAAGAGAATTAAAATAGAAACACTAACAGAAGTTAATGCCCTCAAATCAATTATACAAACATATGTTCAACATAAACATCATTTCAGCCAAAAATACGACTTTGCTTACAAAAATAAACCTTAAGTAGTGGTACGGTTTGTCCTCTAAAATACATGAACATAATCAAAACATGTACAACGCTAACGAAAATAAAAGCAATGCTATGATGACAAAATCAAACAATAATAAGGCCTTCACAAGAAATTCAAGTCCTTCAGATCATTCTTCACCGTATCATCAAATACATTTATCTTATAATCATTTCGCTTCTATATTGCATCTCTTGATTCATCAACCTAATGAAAATATCTGCATTCTTCATTTTTTAATTTTTTGGGACATTTATAAAACTTTATGCCTGAATTGTCACCAATCAGGGTCGTAAATACAACACACAACAGGTTACAATCACAAAGGACTGATCGATCTTTTGTCCCCTTAGAGCTATTCAAATTGTTTGAGCTTATTTTTAATAAAATAATGCTGCAATAAAACAAAGAGAAATTTGAAGGAATAGGAGTTGAAAAAATGAAAAAGGACCAATCTTTTTAGGCACTATGCCAAAGCTTGCATTCAATTATCAAAATTACAAAGCTTGCATTCAATTATTATTCTCAAGGAGAGAAAGAGTACAACAACAACAACAACAACAACAATAATAACAACAAAGCCTTAATCCCACTTCTTGGGGTTGACTACATGAATCCTTTTTATCCATTGCAAATTTCTTGTCATGATTTTTTTCGATAAGTTTTACACTGGCTGTCAACTGCCTAATGCAACCCTTCACTTTTCACATTCGGGCTTAAGACCGACAATGGTAAAAAAAAGAGAGTAATGGTTAAAGATAAATTTCATTCTACTTTGATTTTTTTTTTAACGTGCTTGCCAGTTTGTTTGATAATTTTAGTCTTACTGCTTTGCTAGCTCAAGGAAATCACTTGAACATGTATCTAGAGATGCTAATTGTCGTCCAAAAAATGCCAATAGTTATTGTTGACCGATTGCAGGTTTTGGGAGGATAGGGATCAACCTCAAGTTCATGTTCTCCCTGTTCTTACTCCATAGTATGTCTAACCATGTTTATGCAGTATCCTTATGAAACACTCCTATAAAATAATGTAACATCGCATTCTTGACAGAGAGTTTGATGAGATTCTATTGAGGAGGGATTTTGAATTATGCTATGAAAATGAGATACCTGATTTACCTTGTGCTCTAGATGTAGGGAATTACTTGATGTCAAAGGTATGCAAACTATTTTTTCTAAAGATGTATAAAAAAAAAAAAGAGTTAATGGGCACTCTAAAACCATGAATACTCAAATGCGAACTATTTCTCAAGAAAAGATGTTACAAAATATAGCTTCTGCACCATATCACCAAAGCAATTAAGGGCAGAATGTAACCGGCAAGAATAATGCCTTTCAAGAAGAATGTAGTAGAAGGATAATGGCGAAGAAGAGTGTAGGAGAAGCGGAATGGGCAAGTAGAAGAATGTAGGAGAAGGAATTTGGGAAAATGTTTCCCGCCGTGAAAGGGAGTCGAGGACCGGCGAGGCAAGGCTAGCAGGGGAGACCTTCTCGAGCGGCTAGGGTACGATCGTGGGGAGCGACGTGAAAAGAAGGGTATAGGCATAAGTGTTTCTGCGCGAATTGCAGAACACACCATGCTATCCGCGTTCGCGAATAAGGGTGAGGGGAAATGGCGGTCTCGACCACGAGACGAAAAATCAGGAACGAAACGGCTATAAAACGGTTTTTTTTTCAAAAGTTGAAAACAAACAAAACTGATCTTTAAGTGGGATGCTGCTTAGACTCCTTATTTAATAAGTTCAGTCCTCATAATTAAAGTTTTCGATATGACTGATCTTTTTAATAATTTTTTAAGCAAACGCCAAAAGGAAGTACTTCAAATGTTTTTTTTATTCAATCGTTAATGATGTCGTGTTATTTGTGAATATCAATCTGAGGGGTTTATTTTTAGATGTTCAAAAAAATATTTCAATAAACTTAATTGATTCAGGTTATAAGCCCAATCCTCTATAAGTGGGATGGTGTTAAAATTATTTAAATCATTGATGATGACTTTGTTGAATGCAAATTTTAATCAAAGGAGATAAAAAAAAATTCAAACTATAAAAATAAAAATATCAAAGTAAAATCTGTCATTTAATCTTTAAAGTAGAATTCATCCATCTTTTGTATTCATTTATTAAGGCGACAAATTTATGATTAAACTAAGTTTATATTGAGCAAATATTGTATTAAGTATACTACTACATTCACACTCTAATAAGAACGTGACTCGAGTCTTCTGTTCGTGTGATTTGACCCGTCGACTCTGCTTAAAAAGACACTACTAGAGCCTTTCGACTGGATTGAGCTAGTAACCTCTACTATAATAAAAGTATGATTATAGCCCCGTCCTACACAAAACAAATGAGTATGATTTGACCTGTCGACCAAACATAAAAAACACTTAGTACTAGAGCCTTTCGATTGGATTGGGTTAGTAAGCTCTACTATAATACGAGTATGATTATAGCCCCGTATGTTTTTTACTAACTTCATATTCCTTTGATCTGTGAATTATAAGGTATATTTGGTAGGACACAATATTATAATTTTAAACTCGATTGTTTGACTAGTACAACCATGAACAAATCATTGGACAGTCCATGCCCAAAACCGTTTCTACATTGAACTGAGATTGGACTAGTCAGAATGAGGGTTGAACCGGTGAACTAGTTTGATTTTCAAAGATTCGACCGATTATAATATTGTTCAATTTTAACGTTTTGATTTTAATATGTTGACTAGAGTTAATATATTTAAATAAAAAGTAGAAAATGTTATGTTTGAAAATTTTGATTTAGAATATTATTTAAGATATTAAAAAATGAAGTGTCTTAAATTAACATATTATCGATAAAAATAATATTATTACATCATTATTATTTTATTTAAGATATATTAAAATAATTTTAATATTTATTATATCGTTCGGTTTAATCTCTTGTTCAACCTCGATTTACTCATTGAATCTTAAACCTTTTTTCTAATGGTTCGATGTCCGGTCCTGTTTTCACAACCTTGCAAAATATTTCGATAATTATAGTTGATTTTTTTCTTTAGACATATATTTATCACAGGTCTATATGGTTCCCTTAGACTAAAGAACTCTTGACTACTAATAAGGAACCTTTTGTTAGGTTGGGTTGGCTATCTTCTCTGAATAAGTAGATTAAGGTTCATGACATTTTAGAATGATGAAATTATAATATCTAGATCGGGTTAGTCATCATTTCTTTTATCATCCGCTCTAAGTTTAACGATGATAATTTTTTACATCGTTAAAAATGAAATTACTGTTATTATACGTCGAGTAATCAAGTGCCTTAATGATTACCATTAATCAAAAGTGTCTTTTCTTTATCGGGTTAATCACGGTAGTTTGTACAAAATGAGGACGAAATCTCTAAGCAGCGTTTTATATATTGTCTCATCCGCCTTTTGAAAAGTTGAGCTTGAAACTCATAAAATCTCTCGTTCATTTATCTGTGAGGGAGGTTGGGGAGCAAATTTGGATCCCACAACCTATAGCTTTATTAAGGTGGTTGGGGTGAAATTGAGGCTTTTTGTTGCTTGTTTGTTGGTTATGGATGATGCATATGAACTAGAGTAAGATGTGAGAAGAGTTTGAGCTGCTATTGGAAGGGATGAGTAACAAACTTAGGCATGAGAGGGATGACTACTAACTTACGAAAAGAGGCAACACTTGAAGCCATTAATTACCAACTAAATATAAGTACTCTTGCGTGTTTGGCTCGAATGACATATTGGTGTTCTTGTTCGGCTCATGTTCGGCGTGGTGTTATTGGGGTTGGATTGCGCCGGTATGGTTAGTATTAGTGCGACATGGCTGAAGAATTTGCGGCGGTATTGATGGGTGTTATTGCAGTATTATTACGAGTTGTATCGTAGTATTATTACGGTTCCGCAGCAGCGGCGTCAAGTTGGTTTTATTGAAGTTTGTACCGTGATGTTATTGAGATGTTATTACGGTTCCGCGCCGGTGACATCAAGTGGTGTTATTTAGAGGTTTGCGCGGCTTCAAGTAGGTTTTATTGGTAGTGTTACTGCGGTGTTATTGAGGTGTTATTGCCGATGAATTGAGAAAAATTGGTGTGATTGGCTTGGCTAGCCCAAACTGAACCAATATATTTTTTTATTTCTTTTCGAGCCAATTCAAGCCAAATATGAGTGAACAAATATTTGTTCCTGTTCGACTCGTTTATATTTTGAGCTTAAAAGATTGTTCTTGTTCGGCTCGTTAAGCTTAACGAAGGAGCCGAACACGAGAGCCAAGTTGACAGCCCTAGTCCTAGCTCATGTAATTGGAAATTTACCTTGATTCTCTTGATCCAGATGATGTGATATATCACTTTAGAGCGAACAATTTATCTCGTGTTCAAATTAGAGGATACTCTTGCCGCTATATCCTTTGGCATAGCCATTAAAGATAGGGATGGGTTTTCTTTGTGTACAGGAATAGCGCGATGTTGTTCATACCAGCAATAATCATTCCTTTCCCATTCTTTCTCTGTTGAAGAAGAGTTAATGAAGCACCTTTCAACATTTTTCTCTATTATGATCATGTATTTAACTAATATTATAGAGAATCCTTGCATTTTTTTTCTTGTTTTACTTCTTTTTGTTTTCGAGAAGTTAAACCCTTAGACAATTGTCATGATTTTTGAGCTCTACAAGCATTACCATCATGCTTGATTAGTTGAGATATATGATAAAAAATAAGTTATGTTTATTTGTAATTCGTGAATAATGCCATAAGGCGTTCTTTATTAAATTCTGTAATTCCGAAAGATTTATTTTTAAAGTGATCGATTGATGTTAGAATTTTATGGGGTGCTCATGCGTATATTATCTGAGGCATTGTCTTAAAAGTTGCTTGTTATACTGATATTCTACATACTCCATTGGGCAAAACACTCAGCATATCACTTGCATGAACATCCTCTAGACGCCTCATGATGGCCGTTCTTTTTTAGACGGGCATTTCAACATGACAGGGTGGTCATATATGCTCTATCAGTCTAGTGACTTGATCAACTAGATTTAATGTAGGATCATAGTTACCCATTGATTGATTTTCTACTTATTTTTCCTTTTTTTCTTTGTTGTTGATACAACCCGTAGCATGAAGTGGCTTTCTTTTCACTTTATATTCCTTCTTTGTCCTGCACTAAAGATCAATATTTTGATACCAACTTGATTTGTAATCAACTCTATAATTTAGTTTAATTACTGTAGATGAATATAACTATCAAGTTCTGGTCTTTTATTTGATGTATACACTTTTCCCTCTCTTGAGTTTTGTTTTTCTTCGCTAAGAGAATGAGTACCCTCCTTGATCCACTCTTTTGTTGTTCCTATTGTAATCAGCAAACTGGATTTACCAGCAACATTGAAAACAATTAGCGGCGGATCAGCAGCAGGTAATGCTGCGGCAATAACAGGCAAGATGGCAACTTGCCAAAAACATAAACGGAGTAGTGAGCAATGGGGCAAAAACAGCATCAGCATTGGTTTTTCACCCTTTGGCTACAGGCAAGTCTGTGGGCTGGGGGTGATCAGCTTAGACGGGAGAAATGGACAAATTGGGAGAATTTTCTGACTGGTTTTACTACATAATTTAAACTTTTGAATATAAAATTTTAAAAAGGATAAGATATAATCCATTCCTAAATAAAATCTACAATCGAAGAAAACCCCATTTATAAATAACAAACTAGATAAGTTCAAACTAAAAGTTAATGTCAACATAAATCATCACCGTCCTATTAAAAAACAAAACGAGTTTGTTAAACTAGCTTAAAAATTCTTACTGATTCTTATCGTATTGTAATATGAGTTGGTCCGACAGTCCAGTTCTCAGCACCTTGATATCTTTGTATAATATTTGATTGACGAATCAGCCACCCTTATGGTGTCCTAATAACATTCTCTTTGATTTTCACTGTGATATGAGAATCATTATCATCTACAATATTAATAACAAAAATTGAATGTTCTAGAGTCAGCAGATTCAATCTCCTTCTTCCTTCACAACTTGATTCTCAAATTAAGATGGATACTTATTGCAATTTTCTTTATTGTGAATGGTCTGTTTGGATTTCAACCACACTAAGAAATATATGTATGAGAGTTTAAGATAAATTGCAAAGGCAATTATAAGTTATATAGGAGAATGAATTTCACTGGAAATCTTGCCATCCCTTCTATGTTTCCTCTAATATGGTCCTGGAATGTCCTGCAAGAAAAACTAAAATTTATCAAATTGATAATGAAGCAGGGCGTCCCATCACATAATGGAGGGCATGATGAAGCCTTGGACTTATGCCTGTAAATACACATTCAAATTATAAAATAATATTGACTTAAGAGAACAATGATGCTAATGCCTCGCAAATCAAATTGTAAATGTGCATGATGTGTCATCTTGCGCTGTGATACCTGATGTTGGCCATGTGTGTAGTCATACATGTTATGACTATATTAGTAATTAGTGATTGTGATGTTGTCGCATGTGGAGACATGACTTTTATAGCATTTTATTCATTGCCACTGCTCTTTGTTATAAAGAGAGGGAGAGAAGTGAAGGAGTTGAAGAATGTGATATGGAGAAGAAAGAGAGTTAAGATAGTGAATAGAGTGAGATAGGGGCAAAGAAAGCGAGGTAGAGAGAGAGAGAGATTGAAAGAGTGATATTTAGAGAGAGAGATAATGAATTAGAGAGGCTGTGAGAGAGAGAGATATTAATAGAAGAGATATTGAGAAAGAGGGAGAGAGAGTGACAGTAAGGTTGCAAGGGAAAGCATAGAGAGATGACAGAGTCGAAGAGTTGCTTAGCGGGTTTAGATGGAGCAGTCGGAGCCTCTTTGAAGTGAAAGGAGGCTGCATCTTCTTTTTGTGAGGAAAGGGCTTCTCTCAGTGATGGGCATGTCAAATGTTAATGTGTACTTCAGTTGTGAGGAGAAAGAATAAATAGGCGCATATAGCAGTCTGAAACTTTTTTTGCTGGAGGTGACTTTAAGCGGCTCTTTTTATTTTTATTTTAGAGGGATTTGCAAGCCGGACTTCAATGACGAGGTCTGCTAGGTGGGTGGCCATCAGCTTTTTGTGTGGGAGAAGGGATATGGTATGCTCTGAGAGGCGTTTTTCAATGCTATTAATTAGTTTTGGAGCGTGAAGCACTTAAATATGCATAGAAAAAGGCAATTCAAATGGTTTTTGCTTGATTAGATTATGTCATTTATTCGTTTAGGTGCACTTGAGCGTGGTCTAGATCCAGTCAAGAGGATTTGGAGCCCAATTTATGATCAGACTGGATTCCTTTGAGCGAACATGTTAGATTTGACTGCAATTTAGCCACATTTGGATAAATTTACCTTATGTTGGAGCAATTATATAATTAAGTTTAACCTAGATAGACTTGTTAGACTCGATTAAATTGGGACAATCATTCAAATGATGTGATTTTATGAGAATTTTAGCATATAGGCCTGGCGCTCCAACATATTGTTTTGGAGGTAAAAAATGATTATGTACTTGGGGTAATATTCTCACAGTGAGAAAATTTTAGTTGCAATTTTGGCTGACCACTCACAATGATTGACTGCCAACGAAGTTATTAACTGTAACTATTCAGTTTCTCTGCACCATTATGAAGGCATATTGAATATAATAGAACTATGATGAGGAAATAATTGTAGGAAAATTAACTCCATTTTACAAAAGAAAAAACACAATACAAAAAACAGATGCACCTTGCAAGTGGCATCTGTGCCAATCTTTGTAGAATTGCATAACCATAAATGCCTTGATTTTTTTATTATAAATTTGTTAAAATACTTGTGTGATTCGACTTTTGTTTTTATAATCAACTCATATTTAACCATTACTAAGAATTTTTGTTAAATATAAAATAAAATAAAATAAAATAATTTTTATATATGAGTTTTCACATTATATCTAATATTATAGTAGCTCTATGTTGCAGATACTCACCTCTTCATAACGTGAAGAGACCATGGGAGAAGTATTCTGATTCATCTTGTCAATACCCTCCAACCATGTTGCTAACAGCTGATCATGATGATCGTGTGGTGCCATTGCACTCATTAAAATTGTTGGCAGTAAGCAGTTGTTGCGCTTCCTTTTTTCTATCATTTTTATTTATATTTCCGACCAAAAATTTTCCAGAAATTGCAATTGAGATTTGCATCCCTGAGGATAGGCTTGCTGCTAAGCGTTAGTATTCATAATAAGAATATTTTTGTTCTGACTGCATGATTAACTTAATGGCTTGCTGTCGTGCAAATGCTCATTTCAGCTAAATCAGACTTAAGAGTCCTGGCCTCTTAATTTATGAAGACTTACATAGCTAACACCTAAACTTCCAACTTTTACATACCACCTTACTCATGCATGAAAAATTGTATTTCACTTTTTATAAGTTAAAATGGCGGTAGATATGAAAGATTTGGGTGGTAGAAATGTAAGAAACAAATGTATGTGTCAGATATGTAAATACATAAGAATTGGGTGGTATGAATGTAAATGCCCTTTAATTTACTATGGTTCATTGCATTTGATACTGATCTTAATGTAGGAGATATAAATTTGTCTCCATTGATACTAAGACTGGTAAATAAAATATTCTATTGAATTTCAATACAATGCGTTATTCAGGTGACCAAATTGGAGCAGTTTGCCGCATGATATATTGTAGGCTTAGAAGTGTCTGCCTGGGACAAATTTTAAAAGAATTATTAAATTTAATATTAAAAACAAAGATCCTTTATTGAAGATGTATGCAACAAGGGAGCACCATTTCTGTCATGTTAGCTTCCATGCTGGTGTCATATTTTCTCAATGAAGGGTTTGATGGGCGCATAAAAATGTTTCATGATTGCTTATTTGATTCTCATGCAAGTACACACATTTACTTATATGTAGACTAATAGACAAGAGGAGAGCAATAGGAAAAAGTATAATGAAGTAGAATATTCTCCAAATAAGAGAAATATTTAGCACATGTAACAATGAAGATAAAATAAATCATTTGTCTAACTACTTCAATGTGAAAACGGCACACAAACCTGGTAGTTGAAGTGTAAAAAATGTTGCTCTTTTTGCCGAATATCTAAATCATTAGCAAGAGAGCTCCATTTCTAATGCCAAAAAATTAAGGGGCCATACCCAATTTTTATATTTTTTACACATCTAATACCTAAACTTTACTTTTTTACATCAATAACAGCCAAATCTTTCATATCACATAAAAAATGCCACCTTTTTTACATTTGACATGCACGCATACATAGGAATTGAGTGGCATGTATTTAAGTTTTCCAAAATTAAACGCTCTATTGCCGCTATACCAATTACTTGTATATGACTTTCTGATCATTGTATTTTCACCATATGATCCTTAATAATGAAATATTTACATTCTTCTAATGTCTGAAGACCATGCAATACGAACTCTGCACGAGCCTGGAGAATAGTCCACAGAAGAATCCCATCATTGCTCGCATCGATCGCAAGTCTGGTCATGGAGCTGGTAGACCTACCCAGAAACTGGTTTGTATACGTAACCTGCTTTATGTTTTAATGCCTTACTTTATCTCAGCTTCGCCCCTTCTTAATTCGTGTCATAAATGACCTCTTATTATAATAGATTGATGAGGCCGCAGATAGATATGGCTTCGCTGCGAAGATGATGGGAGTTTCTTGGAATGATTGATTTGGTTTACTAAGAAGATCAATTATATAGCGCGCTCTCTATATGGAACTGAAACTCTGGTGCGTCATTTTGTATAATATTATATCATGCAGAAGAAAACATATGACTGCTTTGTGCTATGTAGCCTGAAATAAAATAGATGCTATTTATTCCTTTTGATTCTAACTCCTATCATAATAATAAATGCCTACCAAGCATGTTTGCTTTCCATTGCATTTGAAGTGATTGTATTAAAAAAAAAAAAAAGTGAACTCTGTTGGTTTACATTTAATTTTTATTATTCTATTCAACTATGAAATCATCTGAAAGTCTTTCCATCCAAAGCTCCTCTTAATAGTAATATTTTTTTCTCCTTGGAATAATGAGAGCCACACCCAACTTCTATTAAATTAAATGGCTATTGCAAAGATCCTCAATGAGACAAAAATAAAATATGATATGTAAAAGTCCAACATACTTATGAACATGAAATGAACAAAGTAAACCAAAGGAAATTCAAAAACTAAAATATGTGAGCTCAGAAGAACCCCCAGAGTCTAAAATGAACCTAGGAAGGCCCGACAAAATCAGACAAATAGAGAGAGAGAGTGTGTGTGTATAAGCCCTGAGAGTAGAGGAAGATCATAAGTTAAAGGAATTCCCTTTTATGTAATCAAAATGTAGACAGGACAGCCCAGTAATGAAGAAAAAGGCTCGATCGATAGTCAACAAAGGAGAATAAAACCATTCTTGCATACTGAGCTTCAGCAGAGATTACAGGAAAACTTTAAATATACAGTTTGGATCTGTAAAAGTGTAACTAGTATATAATAATATAGTTCAAAGCCAAACCAAAAGTAAGCCAAGTGTAATATCTGCAGTTATGGTAGGGCAGCCCAATTAAAGAATGAAAACCAGTAAACTGCAAGGTCAGATAAAACAGAATTAAGCTTGACAGTAATCAAAATAAAACATTCTAATCCATATGATAATCTTTAGCTCGGTAATCAATTAGATAAATAGAGGCTTACCCCCTGTAATGCCAATTTTTGTTCTTTTGACAAATGGTAAAGAAAATTTACTAATAAGAATATTTATTATAGAGGAGACTTTAGTAAATCCTCTACTGTTCCTTTATAACCATAAATAGTCGGAAGTGGTGTGAGCTGAGAGAAGAAAAAAGTTCTTGATGATTTTGCATCCGATAGTGTCACCATAATTCTGAAATTGGGATAAATTGCGTCCCATATGAAGAAAAGGAATATGTGGAATACATTTTTTTAAGGACATCAAGGGAGTAAGGGAATTCAAATAAAAGGTGAGAATGATTTTTATTATGAATGCCACGAAGACCATATTTAGGATCTACCATAAGGCATCTAAGAAGCTGATCATCTTAGTTTCGAGGCCTCACACCAAAATTTTTCAATCCATCATCGAATCTTTAAAGTAACTTTAAATCAGATGGCATTATTCCAACTCACTTTAGGTTGATCTTCATAAGGATAAGAGTGGATTTATTTATGAGAATGATAATTTTTTCCCTCCCATAAACAATCGATAGGGGCATCCATAATGGGTGCATTAAGAATAAATTGAAAACAGTTCACAATAATGTTATTAGTGGTATGTAAGCTCGAACTATTTTTTCGAAATAAAATTAGATATTTAGCATCCATATCGCATAAATAGAGCTCCCGTTGAACAAATAATAGAGAGAAATTTAGCATCCATATCACAGTTGAACCAAGAGAGGGAGAATTTCCCAAGTCTCATAAATAAAGCTCCCGTTGAACCAATAATAGAGAGAGAGAGAGAGAGAGAGAGAGAGAGAGAGAGTCTATTAGGAGAGACCTCTCTTAATATAACAATATTTTCCATTAAAGTTCTCCGAAAAGAGAATTGTTTATTATTCAATTTAAACCATAAAAATTCATTGTAGATGTGACACCATTCATAAAGATAACAGTTAGTATTATAGTGTCTCTAAATAATTTTGAATTTACTCAAGAGATTGATGATGTCCAGATTAGGAATTCCTAGGCCATCTTGATCAATGGGCCTGTTGGAGACTGGTGACATTCCAAGCAATGGTGTGAGATTTTTTAGCTTCGCCATTATGGAGTATGAAATTATTAATTAGAGAGGATAGTTTCTTTTTATACATTTGGGGATACTAGATGATCTAAACCAATAATGAATATAGCTCTAAATAATAGATTTAACCAATTGGAATTTGCTTGTGCAAGAGAGCTTCTGTTTCCAACTACCAAACCAGTGTAATATTTTGTCAGTGATTTTTGGTTGGTCAACAACTTTGAGTTTGGAAGAGTTTATAGTAATGCCCAAAGTATTCTCAAGATAAGATCTTCAATTTAATCCCCTAGCTGTCATAAATATGTCACTTTAATTGCTCACTAATAGGTTTAGAAGAAGAAATTGTAGATTTAGAAGAGTTGACATAGAGTTTAGTAACATCATAAAAGATTTGTAGGACATAGGATGTGCATCTAGTAGTAGTGGAAGCCTTTTGAAGATCCAAAAGATCATCAACATAAATGAGGTGGGTAATGTTATGATTGTTGAGACCATAGATAGAACCTTTGAAATGAAGATCTTTAGGTCTATAATAGACATTCATGACAATAGTAAAGAGGTTAAGGTGAGAATGACTGTCTCAGGCATGAAGATGAAGAAATCATGAAATTCACTATTAATAATCACAGAAAAGTGAAATTGAGCAGTGCAAGCCTTTATACAGTTGATGAACTGAGGAATAAAACCCAAAGTAGACATTTTTTCATAAAAAAAAGAAAGATTAACCCTACAACAAATTTTCATAAGATTAGTTTTAGTCCAAAAAAATTTAGAATGAGTAGAAGTATTAAAGCTTTCAAGAAACTCATTAGCAATGTTGATATTATCAACAATATCTCTCTCATAAATAAAAGCAACTTAAGCATGACGAAAAATGATAGGGAGAATGAATTTGAGTTACCAGCAATGAGCTTAGTGATGACTTTATAAAGAGTACTAAATAAATATAGGCCTCTTATCATTTAGAATTTGAATGGCATATCTGTCATGACCGAACATTTGTGTGCTACGTTACCTTGAATGATCATTTATCTCTTACCAAAACCGCGATTTGTTGTGTCACAATGTCAAACTAGTCGTCCTAAACAATATTTACATATATTTATTTATTTATATTTAAATTTTTTATGTTTATTTATAAAACATTAATGTTTAAATTATATCACATACATTAACACAAGATTATTTTATCTTAAATAAATTAATATTTGTATGCTGCATTTGATATAATTTACAATTAAAATGGAATATAAATAAATATAGATATTAACTATATTAATAAATTAGAAGACAAAGTCAGCAATTGTATGATGATGATGGTGATGGTGGTGATTGTGATATGATTGGCGGCATTTATTTATCAAACACTGAAACGTTCATATTTACTTATTTTAATATTTCGGTTTTAATTGTCATAAATCATAACTTGTGTATTTCACTTTAAAAAAAATTAATAGCACTAAAGAGAGTCCTTCAAACTTTCACAGTAGAGAGGCTTATGAACATTGAAAAAGTTTAAACTTTTCGGATTAAATGTCTGCAATTTTGGGCTTCTGAGCAGAGACATGCTTTACCATTGCCTCTGTAGACTGCCGAGCAAAGCATTTCTGTCTGAATCGAACATAGGGCAAACCAATGGCGGAGATAATGTGCGCAGGCTTTGAAAAGGAAAAAATTTCGTACCAGACGCGATCATCCTCATCCCACTGAACCGAAAACCTCTCTTCTCCGGCCTGCTTCACGTCCCAAGAACAAAAAAAAAAAGGCTTAAAACCCCCACGAAGCAAGAGATAAAACGACAGAAACTGGAAATGGAGGCGGGGATTCATACAAGAAGATGGCCTTTAAGTGTTCCGCTTCCGAATCCGAAGGAATCTTTGAAACCGGCGGCTGAGGGAGGCTGATTGGAAGCGTCGGCGACGTAAGCGATTTGAAGCGGCATCATTACCCACGGAAAAAACTCGTTCACACAGACGCAGAATCTTCTTCCTTTCTCCACCGGGGTTTGTGGATCCACGAATGCCCATTTCAGCCCAAAGTGTCTGATATCTTAACTTGAATTAACACTGTAGGATTTGATGGAAGAAAGGAAGAATTGAAGGGCTGGGTCTAATGGTTACCTCCAGGTGAGGACGGCGGATTTGGCAAGCGCGTAGGTGATGGAGCCGGTGCCGAGGAGTACACGAGCTCGGTTGATGAAGAAGCCATTCTTTGCAAGGTTGTCCTGAAGGATTTTGTCTTCAGCAGAGAGGGCGGAGGTGCCCTGAAGGGTTGTGTTGTAATTAAATCCTCCGGCACTTGCCGTGCAATTTTGTTGCTGCTCTTGGGTGGGGCTGGTCCAGCTCAGGAAGAGTTTTCCGGCCATTGCCTATCAGTTGTTCGACGGAATGTCGCTGACGGAGAATGGCTGATTTTTTCGTCAAGAGTGGGGATAGAGATGGCTAAAGGCTGGAAAACAACAATCTGTGAAAAGGAGCAAGAGTTTATAATACTTTTTTAGGCCATTTTCTTACACACCACAATTTTCTTACATATTTATCTAAACTTTATCTGCATTACCACTAAAATATTTAAGATAGCAAAGAAATATCACTATTATTATCTTTTAAAAATTGAATTACATCTTTTGATCCATAATTTTAAAACGCCAAAATTTTATAAATATAAATATCAAATTGTAGGTGACTGAAATGTAAATACATAAAAATTGTGTGGCATGTATGTTTTGTGAGGTATAAAATATATTGAATATTTATCAGGGTGAGAAGTAAAAAATATATTTTATTGATCATTTAATTTTATAATAATGTGCGAAATTAAAATCCTCATTTTGTAGGGTGTTTTAAAAAAAATATAAAGTTTAAGTCAATATATGTCTAATTCATTTAATTAAATCATAAATTTAATAGATTTATTATTTTAAGGCATAATTTTTTATTTTCAAGCACCGAATGAGCCAGTTGTGAAAATTTGGGATGCCATCTGATATGCTCCAAGCGTGTGTTAGTTTCATTCATTTTTGCTTCGATTGAAGCCACGTCGGCCTCAATCTTTGAGATATTCTCCGCTATTCCTTCTATACTAACGGCTAGGAATCCATTGTATAACTCTTGCGCACTTTGACTCACGATCCTCTTCTTAATGACTTCTTTTTTCTTCTTCATTTCAATCTCTCAAGAAGACATTTTTGTAAGTTCTCTCACTCTTTTTCTCTTCACCTAGACTTTAGGATGAAAATTTGAAGT
The DNA here is from genome assembly GCA_003013225.1 of Phalaenopsis aphrodite. Taxonomy (NCBI): domain Eukaryota; kingdom Viridiplantae; phylum Streptophyta; class Magnoliopsida; order Asparagales; family Orchidaceae; genus Phalaenopsis; species Phalaenopsis aphrodite. The sequence continues at coordinate 134,936 of NEWO01000670.1, read as the reverse complement.
GGGGTGAAAATTCTCTTCATTCCCATGCTATTTATTGGCCTTGGATGAAGCCTAGATCCACTACTTACGTTTACAAACCACTAAATCACGTTTAAAGCCACTAAAACACTTTTAATCCTTCTAGAATATTAATTTTGCATCTTTCTTTTTTTTAACTACCGCACTTAAGCTCCGCGTTTTGGCGTTTAAGCACCGATGCTTACTTTAGCACATGTCTACTTATTGTCCAAATATGTACTCTAACTCGTCTAAGTCATCAATCAGGGTCTTAGAATCCTCTCTATATCATTACATATTCAAAAATACTACCACATTTTTTTTAATCAAACACAACAACATATCTTTTAAAACAAATGCACACCGATAACTATGGGTTGACTACCACAAAGAACTTGGTTTTACGTCGTCACCCTGACGTAATCCGTGCTTATTCTGTTTGACCCAACAACATAAGATCATTTAATTTAAGTTGATCCCTTAAACAAAAGGGTTTCAGTCTGTGACCATTTACTTTGAATATTTTCTCAGTTTTAGGATCTTTGATATCCACAACTCTATATTGTTAAACTTTTATCATAACAAATGGGCTCATCTAACTGGACTTAAGTTTTCCTGAAAATAATTTTAATCTTGCATTATATAGAAAAACTTGTTTCCCTAGCTCAAAATTTTTAATAAAAATCATCCGATCATACCGCATATTCATCTTTTTTCTATATATCTTAACACTCTCATAAGATTCATTCCTTATCTTTTCATGCTCATTTAGTTATAATAGTCTTTTCTCACGAGCATCTTTTAAATTATAATTGAATTTCTTAATAGCCCAATATGCTTTATGCTCAAGTTCAAGTGGTAAATAACAAGTTTTCTTAAGTATTAGCCTATTTGGGGACATTCTTATAGGAGTTATTTATGCAGTCATATAAGCCCACAAAATATAATCAAGTTTGACTAACCAGTCCATTTTTGTTGGATTCACAGATTTTATTTCAAAATTCTTTTAATTTTATGATTGAATAATTCAACCAAACTACTTGTCTGAGGATGATAAGTAGTAGCAATTCGATGATTGATATAATATTTCTTTACTAATTTCTCCGATGGTTGATATGATATTTCTTTATTAATTTCTCTATTATTACATTTCATAAATGACTTCCCCCGTTAGTTATGATCACTCTCGGCATCCCAAATCTACAAAATATGTTCATTCTAAAAAGCTTTGCAACACTTTGAGCATCACATTGGGGTAAAGCAACAACTTCTATCCATTTGGATACATAGTCTACTGCTAACAACATATTAAAATTTTTGAAAGATGGTATAAATGGTCTCATGAAATATAATCCCCAAACTTCAAATATCTCAAATTTCAACATATAATTGTGGGGCATCTCATTCCTTCTAGAATTATTGCCTACACATTGACATCGATCACAAGTTTTGATATAAGCATTAACATTTCTAAAGACTGTAGGCCAATAAAATCCAAATTGCAAAATTTTGTTTGTTGTTTTATTAACACCAGAATGTCCACCAAAATCAGAATCATGACATTTTTGGATAATTTCATAAATTTTTTCTAAAGGCACACATCTTCAAATAATTAGATCATTTCCTTGTTTATATAAAAATGGGTCATCCCAAAGATAAGCCTTAGCTTTAGATAAAAATTTCTTCTTCTGTTGGTATGTTAGACCAAATGGTGCAATATCACTAACAATAAAGTTCACAATGTCGGCATACCATGAAACACACCACTTATTAATATTGAACAATATTTCATCTAGAAAATATTCATTAATTTCTTTTCAAAACAGAGTGATTTTTCTAATTCAAGCATGGGCAAATGATTAACAATTTGATTATTAGCTCCATTCCTATCTACTATTTCAAAGTCAAATTCTTGCATAAGAAGAATCTATCTAATCAATCTTGGTTTTGCATCCTTCTTTTTCATTAAATATTTAATAGCAGAATGATCTGTATGCACAACACATTTTGTTCCAATTAAATATGATCCAAATTTATCAAAAGCGTGTACTATTGCTAATATCACTTTCTCAGTTGTGGTATAATTAATTTAAGCTTCATTAAGAGTTCTACTAACATTGTAAATTACTTTGAAAATCTTATCATATTTTTGTCCTAAAACAATTCCAATAGCATAATCACTTGCATCACACATCAATTCAAAATGTTTTTTCCAATCTGGTGAAACAATAATTGGTGCATTAACTAATTTTTCTTTTAATAACTCAAAGGTTTTTAGGCACCCTTTATCAAAATTAAAAATTACATCTTTTTCGAGTAAATGACATAGAAGCTTAGCAATTTTTGAGAAGTCTTTAACATATCACCTGTAGAATCCAACATGTCCTAAAATACTTGTAATTCCCCTCACATTTGTTGGGTCAGGTAAATTAGCGATCACATGAATTTTTACAGGATTTACTTTCATACCATTTTTTGATATGTGATGTCCTAAAACAATTCCTCCTGCTATCATAAATTGTCTTTTTTATCAATTAAAGACTAAATTTATTTCTTCACAGCACTTAAGAACTCTTGATAAATGTTTTAAACATGATTCAAATGAAGTTTCAAACATTAAAAAATCTTCCATAAAAATGTCAATTCCTTTTTCAATTAATTCACAAAAATTAACCATCATACATCTTTGAAATGTAGCAGAGACATTACATAAACCAAAAGACATTTTTCTAAAAGAAAATGTACCATAGGATTGGTAAAAGTTGTTTTCTCTTGATCCTCAGGAGCTATTTGTATTTGATGATAACTAATTTATCCATCCAAAAAATAAAAGTATTTTTGCCCAGCTAATCTATCCAACATTTGATCTAGAAAGGATAGTAAAAAATGATCTTTCCTAGTGGTGAGATTTAATTTTCTATAATCAATGCATATTTGTCACTCTGTGACTTGTCCAGTTGGTATTAACTCGTTATACTTATTAATAGTCACAGTCACTCCTTTCTTAGGAACACAGTGAATTGGACTAACCCATGCACTATC
>NEWO01000670.1:94983-117019 GCA_003013225.1 Phalaenopsis aphrodite | reverse complement strand
ATAAAAATTTTAAAGTCATTTGATTTGAATTTGACAAATTATGAAGTGTTAGAGCCTTAGGGGCAAAAGTGTAATTTTAGGAATTTGGCCTTAATTAACATTTAGGCCTAATTCAAGGAGGGAAATGGGCAACCTCTGATCTTAATCAGCTTGTTTGGATGACTGAAATTAAAAAAAGGATTAATTAGTAGAAATCAACCTCACTTTCCTAATTAAAAGGATAAATTAATAAATTTCTAATTTATTAAAATTTGGAAGTTTATTAAAACTAAATGAACGTAGGACTTAGGGGTGTGACTTTTGAAGTCAATATTAATCAATTTAATATCCCTATTTGATGTTCAAATGAAATACAAATAATGAATCATGATCGCATAAAACTTAACCTTTTCAAAATTAATTAAGACACTCACCTAGGTCTTAAGGGCTTAGTATCGATCTATGTTAAATCATAAATGATTAAATGAAGATTAGAAAAGTAAACATAACTAAAATTTAAGACCATTAGAACACCACAAGCCTAATTAGGAATAAATTTTGGCTAATTGTTTCAACAACACTAGCTTGCCGCCTTTAAGGGTCTTCATTCACATAATCTTCAAAATTAAATTACAAATGATAATTACCCTACTCTTAGGGATAATTAGGACATCAATGTTCATTGAGCATTAGGGCATTCATAGGATGAATTATTAAGCAACATAATAAGTTTAAATGAACTCGAGGCTTTTCACCAAGTGATAAGAGGGAAGCATGGACCCGCTTCTTCCTCCTAACCTGTTGGATACCTCAGAGGTCTACTAAACTTAATATGCTTTGCTTAATAAAATCATCCTTAATTAATCTCCTAAGGACCCACCAAGATATGAAATAGGGGTTAGAAAAACTACCAAAACCTTACTTTTCTGCCTCTACATGAACTGCCCTCACATGCATTTTAAGTTTCAGGTGGTGGAACGAGAAGACTCGCCAGGCACGCTTTTATAGTTTACGGTGATGTCTTTCTTGTACTTTCATACTATATTTTTGATGTTAATACAAACCTGCATACTAAACAACAATGTCACCCTGCATGAAAACTAAAACTATCTGGATAACAACAAAACCAAAACCAAAACTAAAGTTAAAATTCTCCGCCACAACATTCAAAATATAAAAAAACTCAAAATTTAATCACAAGCATCACAAAAACAACAACTACAAATAAATTAAGACATCTCTATCGGATGATCAGGAATCCCTCGGAGGAGGTAACCTACAGTTGCTAACGAGGCTTCCTACGGTTTAAATGAAATTATGAAACTCATTAAGTTGAGTTTAGTAAATTAATTTGGACTAAGTGAATCCAATAAAAAATAGTGGTGCCGGAACGGGGGAACCGTGGGATCCTAAGCGGTGTCGCTCTAATCAACTTTAACATCCCCCATGAAAATTTAAAGAACTATAACCATATGGCCACCTGATTTGACATCATAACTTGACACCTTAGAAAACTCAAACTCGACATGGGAAAGAGCTTGGAGTTAGCATGGTGAGCAGCACGACCATCTTCAACAACAAAACATGACTTCACCAGCTAAACCGATTCATTTCTTAGAATTAAACAACCAAGCCATAGGATTTTGAGGTTGGCTGCTTATGCAACATAAATCCTCACCTCATCTTTAGGCCTTTGTACAACTTTGCTGTACAATATAAGCCTTAACTCGTCTTAGGATTCTGAGGTTGTCGTTCATCACGACCTAAATCCTCACATCTTCCAAGCTATTTGTGTGATCGTTCCACACAAATGTAAGCCTTAAATTAATAAAATTGGCAAAATGAAACGCTTAAATTTTTCTCCTCAAAACTGAAGCCAAACAATAAGATAGACTGGGAAGGCACCGAGGTTCTCTTCAAGATCTATGTCATTTCCTAGTTCTTCTTCCTTTAGATTATATAATAAATGTCCCAAATTTGAAACATTCCCCTTTCACACCTTTTTGACTGATTTCATTGAAAAGTCATTTCCTTTGAATTCCTTGAAAATAATATTTCTTGATTTTTATTGAGAGTTTTCTTAGATGACTTCAGTCATTTAAGATGTAATTAACTATAAGGGCTTGCCCTTATAGGAAGCTTTTCTCGAACCTATCTTAATATAAATCCTATTTAATTCTTCTTATTAAATAGGGGAAATTGTCGACAAATAAAATGGTTTCGCAGACCAAATGAATGTCATATATTTCTTAGTTTAGTTGATCGAGCCTCATCCTCAAGTGTTGTGTTTATCCTTTGGGATAGATACATGATTTAAAGTATAATGCTCTTTCATTTAAGCTATAAAAATATGAGGTCAGTTTGATTTCATAATTTTCTAAACTTAAACGTCCTTCTGAAGCGGGCAACGAGATTTCGATTTCGGTGATCGACAACTTCTTACGGGAAACTCCAACCAAAATAGTGCCGACAACATGATACTTCATTAATTTTGAAACATTAAAAGTAAATTTTTGATTATTGACGCGCATAGTTAATTCCCTTTTCTCCTCATCTATCTTTACTCTTCCCGTGGCTAGAAAATGTCTCCCCAAAATGATAGGTATCTCTTTATCTTCCTCCATATCTAGCACAATGAAATCGACAGGAAAGATAAATGGATCCACTTTCACTAAAACACTTCTATAACTCCCTTAGGATATGTTATTGAACGATCTGCTAACTGCAAAGTTACAGTAGTAGGGGATATTTCTCCTAATTTCAGTCTCTTAAATATTGATAATGACATAAGGTTAATGCTTGCACCTAAATCACATAAAGCTTTTCCTTAAAATTTGTCTCCTATTGCACATAGAATGATGATTAGGAAGCTTTTTCTGAGTTATAGCACTACACTCTTCACTAAGTGCAACAATATTTTTATTTTCAAACTACCTTTTTCAGTTAAGAATATCCTTCATAAACTTCACATAGGTTGACATTTGTTCGAAGGCTTCAACAAATGAAAAATTAATCATAAGCATTTTAAAGATTTCTAGAAATTTTGAAAATTGATTATCCAACTTTTTTTGACGAAGTTTCTGAGGAATTGGAGGTGGTGGTTTTTCCAAGTAAATTTTTAATGGAGAAATATGTCTCTCTAAACCTTTTGGAGCATCCTCTTTAGGCTTTTCAATTTCTTCTCTCTCTACTTCAATCTGTTTTTGAACTCTACCTTCCAACTCTCTTCCACTTCTAAGTTGAATAACTTTTACTTGCTCTTTATTTTAGTCTTTTAGATTTACCTCTTTATTACAAGGAAGTGTTCCTTAGGGTGTATTACTTAATGAATTTGCTATTTGTCCCATCTGATTCTCAATATTTCTAATTGTAGTTCCTTGACTTTGTAACTTATTTCGCATTTGTAACACCCTTCTTCTATAGACAACTTTTTTTCCTTAAATTGTGGATTACTGTTAAGACTTGGAGGATAAGTAAGTCTATAATTATTGTTACCTTGGTTTTTCTAGCTTCCCAATGAGTTTAATTGGTTGTTCCCCTATTACTGATTATTAACTCCTGAATTATTATTATTTCAGTTAATGTTAAGATGGTTTTTCCAACCTAGGTTATATAACTTGAATATGAGTTATTTGACTTATTATTTGACATTCAAAGATTCTAATGATATTTAAGAATCTACCATTTGACCTAATGAGTTCTCTTCAATCATTGAAATTGGTTGAGAAAAATTCATTACAAATTGGTCTAACTTCCTTGATATTATAGCAACTTGATTTGCTAAAATTTCAAAAGCACCAGAGTCATGATTATTGACTACTCTATTAGGATATACCCTCTCAGAAGGCCATTAAAAATTAATAATATCCATCTTTTCAATTAAAGCATATGCGTTATGAAATGGTTTTGACATCAATGCACCACCACCAACGGCATCGATAAAAGATCTACGAGATCCAACTAATCCATTGTACAAGATTGGAATTATTTACCATTTTGGTACAACCTGGTGTATAAAATTTTTCATGAGTTCTTTAAATCATATTCCCACGCTTCATAAATAAATTCCCCTTCAAATTGAAAAAAATATGTAACATCATTTCTAAGCTTTGTAGTTTTTGATGGTGGAAAGTATTTAGCAGGAAATTTTTGCGCTAAATCACCCTAAGTTCTAATAGATCCGAGTGCTAATAAATTTAACCATTTCTTAGCTTTATCCCTCAGTGAGAGTGGAAAAATTCTAAGTTTAATAGCATCATCCAAAATACCATCATATTTAAATGTAGCACATAATTCTATAAAATTTGGAAGATGTAAATTTTGATCTTCAGTTGGTGCTCTCCCAAACATATTATTTGATACCATTTGATTAATAAAAGGTTTGAGTTCAAATGAATTAGTCACTACAATAGGTGTTAAATACCACAATGAAGTTCATCTGCTATATGGTTTGCATAATCTCTTACTTGATGGTTTCAGCATTTTGACTTTTATGATTTGCCATTTCTCAAAATATTTGAACTTTTTTTGTATTTTTTTATATATTTTTACTAGTTATTTCTAATTCAAAATTGTAGGGCATTATCCCTTTAGAACCTAAACTACGACGTTCTCAAGTAAACACAACTATATTCTTATAATAAATCTAAAAGTTTAAATAAGGATTTTTTAAAATAGAATTTTTGTTTTCCTAAAAACTCCAAATTTTACTAAATTTTTCTTTTACTCCCTGGGAACAACGCCAAAGAAAACTTAATCCCCCTTTTTTATATACTTATGCTTCTAACTCCACTGCTAAGAATTAGATGCAGGTTTCCTAACAATACGATAGTATTATGATGTATGTGATTAGATTCTTGATTCTCTTTATTTATATTTCTTTCTTTACAATGGTGCCAAACACTTGACACCAAGGAAAGTAAGAGTACAACTATTATATTTAAGCATTAGGATACTACACAAGTATACATATCGTTATGAAGTAATATAAGTCTTTTGATTAAGCTTTGAAATATGGAACCCACAGGGAGAACTACAAACTCCTACAAAGAAATTAAATAAAGAACTCTACTTTAAAAAAGAGTCTTACTCAAACTATAGATATTTTGGTAGGAATGAAAGTTTGATTCTTTTTTGGTAATTTGGATAATTAAAATTAAAGTAAACAACTAACTAAATTTAATATAATTTTTATAATATGAAAGCAATATAAATAAAATATCATTTTCCTTATCACGAATCAATAATAAGTATAAGAATTGTTTTGTGAAAGTATTTAAATTGTGTTGTACTAAATAGGAGCAATATTTTTCTTTACCCTTACTAGAGATGCTATAAAGAACATTAGTTAATCTAAAGTTTGAATAGTCTTGAAGATGGGCTAACTATGGAAGATACTAGCTCCCACTCTAGAGTCCCCTCTTCTCCCTCAACATGGTGGCTAACCTCCGTATCAAAACCTAAAATAATAGATCGAATTGGGGGCTTTAATCTGTCAATCTAAAGTCCTTTAACTCTACACCCTTCAAAGTTTATTTTCCTATTTATTTGCACTCAACCATATGAATTACATTCTCATTTTTACAATCTCATGTGTGATTCTACCATTAGTTAACTGAGAGAACACCATCACAGATCTTATATGTTCTCATAAAAAATATTAAAATATCAATTGGACAAATCAAGAAATAATTGAAGTATAAGGATTAAATCATCACAACTTATTCCAACATTGTAGATCAATATTTCACATAACTTCCATCCAACACTTAATTACTTATCATTTTAAGGAAAAAGATAAAGAAAACTACTCAGAATTCATGGAGAAAACACAACAACAGTTAAGTTTAAAAGTAGAAATTGTGTAAAAAGATAAGAAGTCTAAATTAAAAACCAAATGTAGTCATAAAGATAAAAACTTATCTCAAATTCCACTCCACCAAACTCTTGAAGTTCCTTTGAAACTCTTCCTTTCTCTCACAATCCTTGCTAGGTCTGCTCGCCTAACCTTAGAGGGTTAAAATCTCTCTATCTCACTAACAAACTATAATGGATTCTTACTTAGTACTATCTAATCACTTTCTCCTTCACTAAGAATGAGAAAAGTGAGAAGAAGCTCTAAATAAAATCCTACAACTCCTTACTTTTTTTTCTCTAAAAATGTCCTATGTCTTCTACGTATCTCAATTCAATCCAAGTCCTTTTTATAGTTTTCCAAAAGGTTCTTTGGTGTCTCTTTAAAATGTGTCCACATTTAATGAATCTTCCAAGAGTTGCCTCTTTTAAAAAGCATTTCAATGTATTTTTTTGCCCTTTAACTGTAATCCACGTTTTCACTAAGAGTTGCTTCAAACACCCCTTTGAAATTCATCCAAAATTTCTTGAATTTTCATCATAACTACCCGACACATATGTGTGAGGTTTTTGACGCTTAGGCGCAACCTTCTCTGTCTCCTGACGCTTATGCATCAGTCTTGAGCTCTTAGGTTCCACAATTCATTTTCACACCTTCATTTTGACTCAAAATTTGATTCTTTTTCACTCCTTTCACAATATTTCATCCATTAAATTGTACCTGAAAGAAAAAGACATAAATACCTTTTGTTAAAGTGCAATATTCTAAAAAATAAGTATAAAAATGTGTACATAAATGCTATATATTTTAGGTGTATCAACCGTCAACATGAGAAGTTTGTTGTTTTAAAATAACTTTAATTTAATTTAATATATATGATTAATTTTGAAAAATAATATTTTAATTTTTGAAGGTATGAGACTGAACTGATCTCATATATGCAAAATAAACGAGAGCAACACTGCAAGCGATGCATCTATCATGAGGAATGGACACATTGCTCGATAGTGAGACTTGATTAAATAAATTAAAGAATTTATGTCATCCGTTCTTGTCTGCAAACCTTTTACATTGATCGACAAGTTCTCATATGATGTAGGATTTTTATATGCATTATAAATTTTTTGAACACCACAACACACATGGCAGGTACACTAAACAACATGCCGAGTAATCGCAATAAAATTTACTTCAGTATAAAAATTTTTATCCTTTAAAATATTTATAGCTTCCCCTCCTGGTGAATTAAGGTGTACTTTTAATTTCAAATTGTCACTAGGTTGTAAACGTAGGATATGTATCTCTCAAGTAAAAAAACATGTAAAAATTTGTTTAATGTCACTAATGAATCTATGTTTACTACATTAATCTCTAAACTTCAAAGCTAAATTTGCTAAAATTAAACGAGGTTTTTTTATGAAGAGTTCATATTTAAGAAAACATCCTTTCTCTTTCCACGAGATTATAGTCAGTGAATTATCAAATTAAAGAAACTTGTATTGTGACAAATATGAGTAATTATATTCTTTATTATTTTTAAAAGCAATAAAGAACATTGGTTAATCTAATGTTTAGTCCCTAAATTCATGGTTAGGGTGGGAATATACGTGCTCTCACTCTAGAGTGCCCACGTTCCCCTCGCGGCTAACATCTCGGTTTAGTTTCCAAATTCCTGGATCAAATTGGGGAATTTAGTCTGTCACCCTAAAATGTTCAATTCTACACCCATCAACGAATATTTCCTTATTTATTTGCACTTGAACTCATGGACTACATTCTCATCCATGAATTCAAATGTGATTCTTACTTCGTTATAGAAAGTATAACCCACTCGGATCGTATATTTCACAATAAATTTTAACAATTCAATTGGACAGATAAAAAAATAAATGAAGTTCAAAGTTTGTATCATCAAAATTATGAAATTAAAATATTCCAGCACAATCTTGATTCTTCACATGAACATTTCTCTTTGTAGGGAGAAGGACAAAGAAATCTACTCATAATTCATGAGGAAGAAACAACAAAATATGGATTATATATATAAAAACAAGTTTACAAAACTAGAAAGAAAAGTAAAACAACTTAACTTGATATCTTTCCCAAGCAAATCCCTTGAAGTTTCTTTGAATATTTTTCTCTCATTACAGTAACACTCAAATCTCTTTTAAAAATGTAAGAAAGAAGAAATCTCTCACCTTCCTTTTCCTCTCACAACTCTTAGAGACACTTACCACACTCTTACACAATTTAAAACTCACGCCTCACTCACTCACCTGACATAAAAACAATCTTTTATAATGTAGGAACAAATTTCTCAAGAGTATCCATAGGCACCTCTTTAAAATCCATCCAAATTCATTGCATTTGTGAAAATAACTTTCTCTGGTGCCTAAGCATCGAAATCTAGCGCCAAGGCATCGTCTTCTTTGTATTCTTTAAGCCCCAAATGCTTAGACTTAGTATACTTGCAATAAAATATGAAAATACCTTTCCTTAAAATGTAATATCACCAAATTTAATCCTTAAATACATATATAAAAATGAATATTTTTTGGTGTAGAAAAATCTCTCAAACTTAATTGTTACTTGTCCTCAAGTAACTCTTTTACTACATAAAAAGTATGACTTAAGGTAGTGAGCATCACTTAAAAACTTCTATAGTTTTTGTTTTATAAAGACAATCATAAGATTTTAGAAAATTTTTTAAAAACATAATTTAAAACAAAAAAAATATAAGAATATCTAGTACTTAAGTCTAAGAGTTTTGATTTCTTATTCATTTCAAAAATAATTATAATTCATCATATTAATGATGTTTAGAAGATCTATATAAAAAAGAACTTCATGAGAACTTCATTAATAAAGATGCTAATACTTTATTATATTTTTATAAATTTATTTAAGCCTCTTTTCTTAAGTTGATTCAAGTGAAGTCAATTTTTAATTAGACATCTCCTCAGACTTTACCTCACATATATTTTTCTTTTTGCTTTTCTTTTTCTCTTTTCTTCTTTTTTTTTCTTTTAGAAAAATTTTTAATCCCCATTTTTAATTTTCTTTTACATGTGAGAACTACTATATCTGGATAACCTTTAATGATTTTGAACTTCACTATCCTCTTCTTAATACTAAAAACTTTATACATGTCTTACTTTTTTTTAATAAAAAAGAGCAATTTGTGGTCCTTACGCATTAATATTCAAAAAGATTACAAATATGGGTGGGATGGTAGATCACCATCTAAAAACAAAAAAATATATTTTAAGCCTTGGGGTTCCAAAATCCACAGTACAACGCAACGCCAAAAAGTAAGCAAAACACCCAAAAGTTATATCTAACCCAAAATACAATAAAACTAAAACAGATATGCTTCGAGCAGCTCCAGCCAATCCTGTCCTGCGCCAAAAAAACTGTTACACAGTCTGGAAGACGCTGTAACAAAAACATAGAAAGGAAAACTTGCAGCCAGAAAAGCCTAAAAAGGTGCCACAAAAGCATCAACAAAAGAACATAAAGGATCAGAAAGAAAATCAAGCCAAAAATACATAAAACCATTTAGATGAGTTAGCTTAGAGATAGTACTTCCTGCTAATATTCTGGAAGTGACCAACAAAATGCATACAAATAGATTAGGAGTCAATGTAAAGGAGCCTAAAATAGCAAACCGTGAAACCATAGAGTGGAAATAAAATTGTCCCTGCTCTAGGAAAATAACAATAACCAAATAAATTAAAGGTGGTAAGGATATAAAAAACCACACAGCAAGTCCATGCTACCATCCATTCTTTGATCAAGCTTCCACAAAACTGCATTAAACAAATGGCCATGTAAATTAAAGGTGGTAGAATGCAAATCTATAAGAGCACAACCCAACAAGTCCAATATACCAGCCATTCTTTGACCAAGCATCCAAGTAAATAGCAATAACCAAATAGAATAAAGGTGGTAAAAATGTAATTTATAGAGAAGCTACCAAGCAAGTCCCAACTTCCATCATACCAAAATAAATAGCAATATCCTAAGAATAAATGTGGTAATAATGCAAATCATTGAGAAAAACCACCCAACAATTCCAATTACCAGCCAGGCGTGACCCTGTTCCAGGAAATAACAATAACCAATAAATTAAAGGTGGTAAGGATGTAAAAACACCACCCAACAAGTCCATACTACTATCCATTCTTTGACCAAGCTTCCACCAAATTGCAATAAACAAATGACCACATAAATTAACGGTGGTAAGAATGTAAAACATTAAGAGCACCACCTAGCAAATCCGATCAACCAGCCATTCTTTGACCAAGATTCCAGATAAATAGCAATAACCAAATATAGTGAACGTGGTAAAGAAGCCACCAAGAAAGTCTCATATTCCATCAATATCGAAATATAAATAGGAAAAAAGTGATACCCAAAGAAGACCAATAGAAACACAAATCCCTCCAAAGCTAAAAAAATAGACGAAGACCAAATAATTAGCATCTCAAAAAAGGAGAGTCAACCAGATCGCCTTTCAAGAGAGTGCAAAGATACGACATGGGGAAAGTGCCACAGCTAACCTCAGAAGAATTCCTGGCCAAACTAGCTAACGAATTAGCTAGAGAGTTACCCTCTCTGTACATGAAAGACAAATGAAAAATGAAAATGTATCTTTTGATATAATTACAAATTCTATTCATATTGGCAAGAAAATCCCATCGAGGCATAGTGGTATTGTAAAACTCATCAATAGCGTTTGAGAATCTGTCTCAAAAATGATTTTTGTAAATTTAAGCTTATCCCCAACTTGTATTGCTAAGAGGAATGCCCAACTTTTGGCCTCTAAAGGAGAAGCAACACAAATCAGAGAGGAAAAATAGTATAAACACTGTCCAAAATAATTCTGTAAGATCCCACCTGCACCTATCGCGTTGGAGATCCAACAACCATCCAAATTAAATTTAACCCAGTCCAAAGGTGGTGGCTGCCATCTGAAGATGACCATCCTACCCACTTTAGACTGCATAATATCACCCGACAAAGAAAGGGGATGGTAGGCTCGTTTGAAGTGAGCAAGCATAGTAGAAATAGTAATATAAGGAGCAAATAAATTATTACCGTACTTAGCCCCATTTCTAGCCACACAGATGAACCAAAGAAAAACAAGAGGATACCACCGTAGATTTTTATCCACCGACATAAAAATTTTTCAAGTATTTAGATAATCCTCAATAGTAGAAGAGTAAGGCCATTTTATGCTGAAATGTTTACCCAAAATATTCCAAATAAGAGTAGCAAAAACACAAAAAAAAATAGATGAGCAACCGTTTCTGAGTCCTTTTTACATAAATAACATTGGGACACCATTTTTGAACCTTTAAGTTTCAAAATATCATCTAATGGAAAAAAAAAAATTACGAAAAAATCTCCATAAGAAAAAAGAGATAGAAGGAGAGATAAGCTTGTTCCAGATTGCATGACTCCACCTCCAAGTGCTATAGGGATAAATATTCGTATAAAGCATTTTGGTAGGGGATGAAACATCAGTTAATTTCCATAAAGGGGAATCCTTCATAGTATTATTTATAGGAAGTATAACAATCTTAGCAGCCTCATGAGGATCAAGAAGATCATTTGATTTATTGACATCCCAATTGCCTTGAAGTGAAAGATCCGAAAGATATAAATCATGCTGGGTTCCCGATGGCGACACAAGATTTTCACCCAACATCCATTGATCATGCCAAATCGAGATATTGTCCTCACCAACATCCCAAAAGTCTCAATCCTTTCTTTTTATATAACTCTAAGACTCTCTTAATACTTCAAAAATATAATTTTTTTTTACTTTAAACAGTACACACTTAACCTTATACTCTTATAATAAATATCTTAAATTTTAGAACTAAACTTCATTATTAAAGATTTTTACTTAAGTCTACAATCATATTTATAAAATAAAAAATATAGTTATCTTCATGCTAACATCTGATACCAAAAGTTATGTTAAAAATGATTTTAAAAATATAGTTTTTTGAGGAAAACTAAAGTTTAGTATCTTTTTAAAAAAAACTTTTCTTTCCCCCCAAACTCAAACTTTTAATAGGTAAAGCATTTAATATAAAAATGACAGTAAAAAGAAACCATTAAACACATTTAAATAAAACTAACCTGTAAAGGGCTTTGAACTTGAGACTTTGTAGGCACCAATTAAAAAAAATGGGGTATAAAATATTATGTAAAATAGGACACATCAAAAAAATTTGCTTAGTAAAGGAGAGCTCTAAGCATAAGCAACAATTTGAAAAAAACAAACAATAATGAAATAAAAACAAAAAATCTACATCTAAACATAAAAAGTTCAACATCAGTTTACAATACAAATCATTTGAAAATAAAGTTCATTGACTAACATCAACATGAAATAAAATCAAACTACAGAAAACAAACATGAAAGTAAACTACTCATCATCGTCATCCTCCTCATCATCTTCATCTCCTTCTTCAAATTCTACTTCAGGCTCGTAAAGTGTAAAGCGGGGGCAAGTAGGAAAATAATTAAGTAATTTACTAACATTAAACTTTCCAAACAACGAACAACTTCACATTTTAATATTTAAATCCAAACACTTACAAAGTATTTTTAAATCATAACCAAAAACTCAGTATCAAAATCACACCAACAACACCCTAACGCTGAAAACTAAATAATCAAATACAATAAGTTAGATATTAATAACAAAGGAAATCCAACATAACTAAACACAAATAAGCTCTTATAAACCAGAATTCCAAACTTCAGAGTTACTACACATCTTCATCTTCAGTACTATCATCTTCTCTAATATCTCCCAGGGATTGGCGATGCACAAATAAGTTATATAAAGGATGATGAGGAAATTCATTAGTCGAGTCTTCTTTAATCCAAACATTTTTCTTATAAATTAACACCGTAGCCTCTTCCATAAGTCCAGTGTGATTAAATTGCTCTTTAATTCTCCAATCCAGATGGTTGAACTGATCAGAAATACTGCTAATCACATTCAAAACATTAATCAATTCATTCTCCAACTTCTTAATCTACTTCAAAATAACAAATGAACTATCTAGAAATAAGGGTCGATTAGGTGATGAATTTTGAGATGATTGATCCATAAGAATATTTTTTGTCATCCACTTCTCCATTTTCTAAGTAATCACAGTTTAAGACTAAGTCCATAAGCTTCCAAGGAAGAAGCACTTTTTCCCAATTTTCATATGGAACTTGTGATTGACTACAAAGAAAAATATTGTGGATGGATGTAGAAGAACAAGATTAGTTATCTTCAGAATCAAGCAAAGAGTATATTTTACTATTATAACACCCACATCGATAGGTCTTCCAGTTTGAATACAGTAGTTCAATATAGAACTTTCCTTCATCACTTTAATGATTTTTGTAGTAGAGAACAATTTTATCGAAATAAATACATGCCAAGGCTTTCATGCAAAATTTAACAATGAAAATGTAAAACTTATGTTATTGTTATCTCTTATCTCCCATGCCCCATCTTCATCCATCATGAATCTACATACTTCATTCATACTGTCTCTTGCTGCAGCAAAGTTGGCATAATGACAAATTGGAACATTCTTGAACAAAAAAAAATATAAATTCTTGAAGGAGTAAAAGGGACCCACCTTCCTCGAATATGGACAACTCCTTGATTTATCCCATCAAAATTTGCATAAAATCACTTCATAATAGGAACTACGGCCGCAGTTGTGTAGCATAGTACTTCCCATCACCTTTGCAGAATGATTTCTTCTACAATAGTACCAAGTGTATTGAATCTTCAATTCACAAAACCCCATTTCTTTGATCAACCTTTTCTTCATAAGGACCTTCTCATGCAACCTCCGTGCATCGAAAATAATGAAACTTCTCAAGTTGAAAATCCCATATTTGGAAGTTTCCTTGGAGTTGGAGGACATAGAAACAGGAATAGTGAATCCTCTCCCTCTCTACCAATTTAATTTAAGTCTAAATGGCAGGTTTTATGAGTTATATAGAGCAAATTTTGCCAAAAAACTTTTAATAGAAGGTTCCGGGACGGTTTTTCCAACTGTAACTCCTAGACACCACATACTGGTGCTTAGGCGTCTGACTTTTTGGAAAGTGGTGCTTAGGGGCCAGATTTTGGTGCCTAAGCATCAGTGCTTAGGTGACAGTTTAGGTACCTATGCGCCAGCACACTTTTTTGCACCGTTTCGCCTATGATCCAAAATAACTCTCATACCTTCCATAAAATTGAATAATTAAAACATTTTTATGCATTTTATTAGCATGTAAGTACCAAAGCACATAGAATTTAATCGCTTAAACTTATATTACATAAAAATAAGTTGAAAATAATTACACATATAATTATGGGTTGCCTCCCACAAAGCGTTTGGTTTAACATCGCCAGCCTGATGTTCTCATTTTTTAATCTGGGTTACCCAACATTAAAAAATCTTTAAAAATATGTATGTGTCCATTAAAATAAGGTTTGAGCCTATGTCCATTAACTTTAAATATTTTTCTGGTTTTTGGTTCTTCAATATCCACAACTCCATATGGGCAAACTTCTTTAACTATAAATGACCCTAATCACCTGAACTTATGTTTTTTGGGAAATAATATCAATCTTGTGTTATGCAACAAAAGTTATTGTCCAGGTTTAAATTTTTTTCTTATTATCTTTCATTCATGCCATTTTTTCATTTTTTTCTTCATAAATCTTAGCATTTTCATAAGATTCATTTTTTATTTATTTGAGCACATTTAATTCCAACAATATTTTCTTCCCAACTTCTTTTAGATTAAAATTAAATTCTTTAATAGCCCAATAAGCTTTATGCTCCGATTCTACTGGCAAGCGACATGCCTTTCCAAAAATAAGTTTATAGGGAGACAGTCCTATGAAAGTTTTATAAGCGATTTTGTAAGCCCATAATGCAGTATCTAATCCACTAGACTATTCCATTTTGTTAGGATTTATAGTTTTTTCCAAGATTCTTCGAATTTCACGATTAGATAATTCTGCTAGACCACTAGCTTTAGGATGATAATCAGTAGAGATCCTATGTTCTATATCATATTGTCATCTAATTTTCAATTATTTTATTTCTGAAATAAGATCCCACATCTGTAATGATCACTATAAGCATTCCATATTGTGCAAAAATATTTTTCATTAAAAATTTTAAAACACTTCGAGCATCACATCAAGCTAATGCAACTACTTCGATACATTTAGAAACATAGTCTACTACAATTAATCTATATAAATTTTTGAAAGAGGTACAAATGGTCCCATAAAATCCAATCCCAAAAAATAAAAAATTTCAACTTCTAATCTAAAATTTAGGGGCATTTCATTTCTTTTTGAAATATTTCCTACTCACTGACATCGATCACATATTTTTATATATGTATTAACATCCCTAAATAGAGTAGGCTAATAAAATCCAGATTCCAAAATTTTATATGTTGTTCTGTCAATTCTAAAATGATCCCCAAATTCAGAATTATGACATATTTGAATAATTTGTTAGTTTCTTCATATGGTACACATCTTTGAATAACCCGAGCTTTACTTTGCTTATACAAATATGAGTCATCACAAAAGTAAAATTTTGCATCATGAATAAATTTTTTCTATTATCACGGTGTCGATACATAGGTTAAAAATCACTAACAATATAGTTCATTATGTCTACATATTGATACTCCTAAAAATGCGCACTTTTATAAATACATTTTATGCTTCAATTTGATCATATTACACTTTAAACAAGGGTAATTTCATGTTTTGTTATAGGTATATTGATTTTAGGTATTTGGAGCAAAAAGTAGCAAAAAGGAAGAAATTTGGAGTCAAAATGCAATTTTTTAGCATCCGGGCTCCAAAGGCACAAGAACTAGCACTAGAGGCGCAGAGCTGGCACCAGAGGCGTCAAAACTAGCACCAGAGCTTTATATCATTATTATATATACATATATATATATATANCGAAGAACAAGATTAGATATCTTCAGAATCAAGCAAAGAGTATATTTTACTATTATAACACCCACATCGATAGGTCTTCCAGTTTGAATATAGTAGTTCAATATAGAACTTTCCTTCATCACTTTAATGATTTTTGTAGTAGAGAACAATTTTATCTAGATAAAGACATGCCACGGCTTTCATGCAAAATTTAACAATGAAAATGTAAAACTTATGTTATTGTTATCTCTTATCTCCCATGCCCCATCTTCATCCATCAAGAATCTACATACTTCATTCATACTGTCTCTTGCTGCAGCAAAGTTGGCACAATGACAAATTGGAACATTCTCGAACAAAAAAAAATATAAATTCTTGAAGGAGTAAAAGGGACCCTCCTGCCTCGAATATAGATAACTCCTTGATTTATCCCATCAAGATTTGCATAAAATCACTTCATAATAGGAACTACGGCCGCAGTTGTGTAGCATAGTGCTTCCCATTGCCTTTGCAGAATGATTTCTTCTACAATAGTACCAAGTGTATTGAATCTTCGATTCACAAAACCCCATTTCTTTGATCAACCTTTTCTTCATAAGGACCTTCTCAAGCAACCTCAGTGCATCGAAACTAATGAAACTTCTCAAGTTGAAAATCCAATAGTTGGAAGTTTCATTGGAGTTGGAGGCCATAGAAACAAGAATAGTGAATCCTCTCCCTCTCTACCAATTTAATTTAACTCTAAATGGCAGGTTTTAGGAGTTATATAGAGCAAATTTTGCCAAAAACTGTTAATAGAAGGTTCCGGGATGGTTTTTCCAACTGTAACTCTTAGACACTAATTACACATATATGTATGGGTTGCCTCTCACAAAGCGTTTGGTTTAATGTCACCAGCCTAATATTCTCATTTTTCAATCTGGGTTACCCAACATTAAAAAATCTTTAAAAATATGTCTGTGCCCATCAACATAAGGTTTGAACCTATGTCCATTAACTTTAAATATTTTTCTGGTTGTTGTTTCTTCGATATCCACAACTCCATGTGGGCAAACTTCTTTAACTGTAAATGACCCTAATCACCTGAACTTATGTTTTTGTGAAATAATATTAATCTTTTGTTATGCAACAAAATTTATTGTCCAGGTTCAAATTTCTTTCTTATTATCTTTCAATCATGCCATTTTTTCATTTTTTTCTTTATAAATCTTAGCATTTTTCATAAGATTCATTTCTGATTTATTTGAGCACATTTAATTCTAATAGTATTTTCTTCCCAACTTCTTTTAGATTAAAATTAAATTCTTTTAAAGCCCAATAAGCTTTATGCTCTGAATTTACTGGCAAGCGACAAGCCTTTCCAAAAATAAGTTTATAGGGAGACAGTCCTATAGGAGTTTTATAAGCCATTCTGTAAGCCCATAATGCAATATCTAATCCACTAGACTATTCCATTTTGTTAGGATTTATAGTTTTTTCCAAGATTCTTCGAATTTCACGATTAGATAATTCTGTTAGACCACTAGCCTAGGGATGATAATCAGTGGAGATCCTATGTTCTATATCATATTTTCATCTAATTTTCAATTATTTTATTTCTGAAATGAGATCCTCCATCTGTAATGATTACTATAGGCATTCCATATCTTATAAAAATATTTTTCATTAAAATTTTTAAAACACTTCAAGCGTCACATCAAGGTTAAGCAACTACTTCGATACATTTAGAAATATAGTTTTCTACAATTAATCTATATAAATTTTTGAAAGAGGTACAAATTGTCCCATAAAATCCAATCCACAAACATTAAAAATTTCAACTTCTAATATAAAATTTAGGGGCATTTCATTTCTTTTTGAAATATTTCCTACTTACTGACATCAATCACAAATTTTTATATATGTATTAACATCCTTAAATAGAGTAGGCTAATAAAATCCAGATTCCAAAAATTTATATGTTGTTCTACCAATTCCAAAATAACCCCCAAATTCAGAATTATGACATATTTGAATAATTTGTCAGCTTCTTCATATGGTGCACATCTTTGAATAACCTGATCTTTACATTGCTTATATAAATATGAGTCATCCCAAAACTAAAATTTTGCATCATGAATAATTTTTTTCTATTATCATGGTGTCGATTCGTAGGGTTAAAATCACTAACAATATAGTTCACTATGTCTACATATTGATACTCCCAAAAATGCACAGTTTTATAAATACATTTTATGCTTCAATATTGTCATATTACACTTTAAACAAGGGTAATTTCATGTTTTGTTATAGGTATACTGATTTTAGGCATTTAGAGCAAAATGTATCAAAAAGAAAGAAATTTAGAGTCAAAATGCAGTTTTTCAGCATCCGGGCTCCAGAGGCACTAGAACTAGCACCAAAGGCGCCAGAGCTGGCACCAGAGGTGTCAAAACTCACACCAGAGGTGGCAGAATCCAGAGAACAGTGAAAAAATCTATTTAACTGGTGTCAGAGGTGTTAGAAAAGGTACCAAAGCTGCTAGAGATGAATTAAGATGGATTATGGCAGTTATTGACTATTTTTTAAAGGTTCTAGAAGTTCCCAAGCATTTAAAATGCCCCATAGAGTGGTTCAATGCATCTATACACTTTAGAAAGACTCTTCAAAAAAGAGATATGTCTCTTGGATGAAGGGATTTGTCTCTTGATGTGAATAGGTGTGTCTCTTGGGAAAAAGGTGGAATTTTGAATTCTTTGAAGAGGAGGCTCACACCACAATTAAAAAGAGGAGTCTCGCACCACAATTAAAAAGAGGAGTTTAGTGTAAGAGAGAGGTGTCTAACAAGAGATAAATGTGTGTTGAGGAGAGTGTGGCATGAGAAGTAAGAAGTTTTAGAGAGGATTTTCTTCTAAAGTTGTAAGAGAAGAGGGAAGGATGATTAGAATTACTTCACAATCCATAAACTCTTTGTAAAAGAGAAGGATGCTTTCTTAAATTTGAACTCTTCATTACAAAAATTTGTTTTGTCTCAGTAAGTTTAATTTTGAAGTTTAGAATATGGCTCAGTTAACTTAGCTCTTTTAACTGCATTCATTTATTAGATATTAAATTTACTTTAGATTTATTATTTTTACTTAAGTTTATGTAGTTTGAATATTATGTTTTACATTATAACCACAAGAATTTAAAACTCCCTATTGGATCGATTCTTAGGATTTCATTAGAGCCCTTTATTACTTAAGCGATACATATACTTGTGTAATTATTAAGGTTTGGTAGTTTATAGATTTCAAAATATAAAACTATGTATACTGAAGTGATTTTTATTATGATTGAACTACATATTTACTTATTGTGCTATCATGGGTGTGTTTTAGTGTTGAAAGATATTTACAACGCATACACATAAGTCAGACATCAAGTTTTTGGCACCGTGCCGAGTATTAATGGTAAATTACTTTATAATATAAAATATTTTATTTGAAATAAGAAAAAAACTAAGAAAAATTTTGTAGTTTAATTAATATTTTTATGTTTTAGTGTGTTTGCTTATTTTATAACAAAGATAACCAATTTACAAAATTCTTAGAAATATTGAGGAAATTAATGATAAATATTCAAGCTCTGGAACAGATGTCAAGCTATGTGATGTTTATGAAGGATATACTTAATAAAAAAAGAAAGTTTACAGATAATAAGACTGTTGCACTTGGTGAGGAGTGTAGCGCTATAATTCATAAAAAGCTTCCTAAAAAGCATAAAGATTCTGGTAATTTTTCTATTACATATGTTATTGGCAAAAGATTATTTGGAAAGTTTTTATGTGATTTAGGAGCCAGTATTAATCTTATGTCTCTATCAATTTTCAGAAGGTTCGGTTTAGAAGAAATTTTACCTACTTTTGTAATCCTTCAGTTAGCTGATTGTTTGATTAACTATCCTAAAGGAGTTATGTAAGATGTTTTGGCAAAATTTGATATATTAATCTTTCTTGTGGATTTTATTGTGTTAGATATAGAGCAAGAAAAAGAAGTTCTTATAAGTATAAGAAGATCATTTCTTGCCGTTTGAAGAGCTTTGATAGATGTGCAGAAATGAGAGTTAGAAAATGAAAGTTAGTGATCAAGAAGTGACATTTAATATCACAAAATCAATGAGATACTCAGACAAAGAAAGTGATGATGAAGGCTTCAGAATGGAAATTAACAATTATTTAAGCAATGACTATTTCATAGATATGTTTGAAAACAAAACTGAAGAAGAATATTTGGAGTATGAAGATAAGAATATAATTCACGATAAATCTATAGAAGTGAGTAACAAAGAATTAGATTATGTTCATAAATAATTTGAACTGTTAGGTCCTAAAGATATTAATAAAAATTTGATTTCTTTGATTGCGAAGCCTTTTGAACTAGAAATGAAAACACTTACTAGATATTTAAATATGTGTTTTCAGGAGATTTCTCTATATTACCTGTTATCGTATCCTTAGAATTAATCGTAGTACAAGAACAAAAGTTGTTGGAAAATTTAAGAAGATATAAGAAAGCCTTTGGTTGAGCGTTAGCTGATATCAAAGGAACGAATTGTTTGATTTGTATGCACAAAATTTTAATAGAAGAACACCATGAACAAAAAGCTAATTCTCAAAGGATTAGACCCAATGATGAAAAAAGTAGTTAAGAAAAAAATTTTTAAAATTGTTAGATGCTGCAGTAATTTATCCTATTTTAGACAGTGCTTGGGTGAGTCCAACTCATTGCGTTCCTAAGTAAGGGGGTGTGATTGTTGTGACAAATGAAAATAATGAATTAATGCCAACAAGACAAGTCATTGGATGGTGAATCCACATTGATTATAAAAAATTAAGTTTGGCCACCAGGAAATATCACTTTTCTTTACCCCTTCTAGCACAAATATTCTTACATTTAGATGGATACACCTACTATCATAAAATTCCTATTGCTCTTGAGGACCAGGAAATTACAACATTTACGAGTCCTTATGGTACTTTTGCTTTTTGATGAATGCCCTTTGGTTTATGTAATGAACCTTTAACATTTCAAAAATGTATGATATAAATTTTTAGTGATTTAATTAAAAAAGTGATAAAAGTCTTTATGGATGATTTTTCTATGTTTGGAACTTCATTTGAAATATGTATAAATCATTTAGACAAAGTTCTAGAACGTTGTGAAAAGATAAATTTAGTATTTAAATGAGAAAAATGTCAATTCATGGTTGCAGGAGGATTTGTACTTTGGAATAAAATTACAGAAAATGTGATGGAAGTAGATTTGACAAAAATTCAAGTTTTAGCTAACCTACCTCCACCTACTACTATAAGAGGAGTTAAAGACATCTTGCTTTTTACAGATAGTATATAGAAGATTTTTCAAAAATTATGAAACTTTTATGCCAACTTTTGGAAAAAAGATACAAAATTTGATTTTAATCAAGAGTGCCTTAATGCCTTCGAAATATTAAAGGAAAAATTAGTCACTGCTTCTATAAATATTTCATCTGATTGAGAGAAACTATTTGAGCTAATGTGTGATGTAAGTGATTATGTATTTAGAGCTGTTTTAGGACAAAGATATGACAAAATTTTTAAAATTATAAATTATGTTAGTAAAACTCTAAATGATGCTCAAATTAATTACACCATTATAGAAAGTGAGTTATTAGCAATTTTCTATGCTTTTGATAAGTATAGGTTATATCTGATTGGAGCTAAATGTGTTGTGCATACAGACAACTCTGCCATAAAATATTTGATGCAAAAGAAGGATGTGAAACCAAGATTAATTAGATGGAAACTTCTGACGCAAGAATTTGACTTTGAGGTAGTAGATAAGAAAAGATATGATAATCAAATAGCTAATCATTTATCTAGGCTTGAATAGGAAGAAACATTTGATCTTAAAAGAGAAATTAATGAAACCTTTCCTGATGGACAACTATATATTTTAAAGGAATGGGAAATATCTTGGTATGCTGATATTGTGAACCACATTGTTAGTGATATTTTACCATATATTTTAACGAAGCCACAAGAAAGGAAATTTGTTCAGGATGAAAAAAATTACTTTTGGGATGACCCATACTTGTACAAACAATGCAAATATTTATTTTTGTGGAAATGTGCCTTATGTATAAATTGAATAAATTATCCAAAAATATCATGATTTTGAATTTGGGGGTCATTTTGGAATTGATA
>NEWO01000670.1:79863-94361 GCA_003013225.1 Phalaenopsis aphrodite | reverse complement strand
GTTAACAAGCAATACAGAAATCCAACAAGCCTCAACAAAGCAATATGTTCAGATAAAATATGAGGCTTAAGAGTACCCACAATAAGATAAGAATAAATCTTAGTCCCCCAATAACTAACCATGCATCTCAACAGGTCCCCATTAAAACCATAATTTTGCATTCAGTGACCAAGTGCAAGCTAAATAAAATCCCCATTGAATTTCAATAATAGAAACATAGAAAAGTATAGAGGGAAAGCTGAAAAAAGCCAAGAAAAGAAAGTAGAGAGGCCTGAAGTATCACCCAAAAATTTCAAGCTGTCATTTTTTAAAATAAATGCAACACATGTTTCTCAGGTAGAGAAGCCAATCTACCAAATTCCAACACCAACCAAATTCAGAAACAAATGCCAAGCTTCACATGAATTCCAAATAAAATGAAAAGCTTCGGTAGAGATATCATAAATAAAAAGAGTAAAAGGAAACTGTAAAGCCCCCATAGAAATATAGTCAATAAAAGAAAACTGTGCAGTAATATGAAAAATGGCCATCAAATTATTGATCCTATTCAACAAAGTAACAAGATTCGAGGGGGCTTTTAATTTCCCCATTAAAATATGAAACAAAAATTGTGAATCCGTTTCTAGGACAATATTAAGAAAGCCAAAAGAGATTGCCACATTGATAGCTGCCAAAATAACCATAGCCTCGATTTCAAGTGGAGATGAAGCAAAGCAGGTGAAAGCAAAATAAACAAGGCACTACTCTTTTAAGTCTCGAAAAAATCCACCAATCCCCGCCTTATCCCTGGAAAAACTACCATCAATATTTACTTTGACCCAACCAGAGTAAGGTGGTCTCCTACCAAAACCAAGTTGAGGCAAAGAATTGGTACCACCAGCAGCATTAACTGCTTTGATAAAATTAGCCACAATAAGAGCAACCGTTTAAGTCGAAGTGTGAGGACAATCTTTATATTTATGACTATTTCTAGACATCCAAATAAACCAGAGAACCGTAATGAGAAAACAGGAGAGCTTATTTTGAGAATACTAAGAGTGTTTCCAAATGGTAATAATACTTTTGAGACACATACTTATAGGCCACCTAATGCTGAAATAACATCCTAGCTTATGCCAAACATTCTTAGCAAATGAACAATCATAAAAAAGGTGAAAGGATGATTCAGACTCAGTCTTACAAATATAGCAATAGGAAGCAATTTTCGAAACCTTCATTTTAAGGATATCATCAAGAGGAAGGAAATCATGAAAAAGTCTCCAAAGAAAGTAGGAGATAGAAGGGGAGAGAAACCTGTGCCAAATGTACTTGCTCCAAAACCACTGAGGATATTTAGGTAAATGAGAATATATCATTTTTGTAACGGATACTCTAGATCAAAATTTCCACATCAGAGCATCTTTCTTAGAAGCCTTAATTGGTATATTACCAATAGAAGGGGCGTCCACTCCCATTAAGAGCCACAATCTAGGAATGTTCCAGCTCCCATCAACCCAACAATCCAAAACAAGAAGCTCATCCTCAGAAGTAGCATGAGTTAAATTAGAGAACAGAGAAGTGCCCCAATGATCCTTCCAGAAAACAATTTTCCCATCTCCCACATCCCAAAAAATGAATTGAGAAGCAACAAACGAGTAAGACTGATGGCCTTCCATATTTTTGAATCAACTTTCTTCTAGGTGATAGTTGAAGGGTGACTATATGCGCAATGTTTGTGACACATATATTGGGACCAAAGGGAATCTCTAATTTTGAATTTGTACCAAAGCTTAAACATATTATTTTTAATACTCTGCTGTAGAATTTTAAACCTAAGACCCTCAGATGCACATGGCTTACAAATCCTATTCCAATTAGCCCAAATTTTAAAGATCTGTTACCTTTCCAAAGAAACTTGTTAAAAAGAACCTCAAAAGATTGCTGAATACTTTTTTTTAACTTTGAGCACCTACATGGAATATAAAGGGAGACTAAATAAAAGACTCTTGAGAAGAGTGAGCCTACCTCCATTACAAAAGAAACATATTTCTCCAATCATTGATTTTGCATTTGACTTTGTTCATGACATCATCCATTTGAGTTTGCTTCTTTCTCCCCCTTAGCAGGTTTACCCAGAGATATTTTAGAGAAAGCTTGGCAATTTTACAACCAGTATGATCAGAGGCGCAAGAATCAATGTTATGATTTACTTTTTTACCAGAGTAAATAGAGCATTTATCCAAATTAAACAGATGGCCAAAAGCATTTTGAAACTCCTTAAGGAGAGCCATAGTAGTTTGATAGAAGGCTTACTAGCATTAGAGAATAAAAAAGTGTCATCGGCATAAGCAAGGTGACTAATCACAATCCGACATTTATGAGAGTGCTGAACATGAGTGTGATTCATATGCATATTGTTAATTATCCTTAAGGAATAATAAAAAGCAATGATAAAGCTAATAAGGGATAGAGGATCGCCTTGATTGATTCCTCTAAGAGCTGAGAAGTAGCCATATGATTGACCATTAACCACAACGCTGTAGTGATTATTAGCTAACCACGTTTTAATGAGCAAGCAAAAATACTTTTGGAAACCTTTAGCATGAAGGATATTAAGAATGAAATCCCAACTAAAAGTGTCAAAAGCTTTTTTGATATCAAGTTTGAAAACCATATTACCCCCTTTTCATTTCTTATCAAGGTCTTCAATCAATTTCTGAGCGAGTAAGATATTATCCGTAATTTCTCTACCTTTTATAAAAGCTGATTTTTGAGGTGATATAAAGTGTGATGGGTGAGGCTATAACCTGTTAACAATATTCTTTCTTAAAACCTTCGAGATGACAGTGGTAAGAGAAATGGGGAGGAAGTTATCCCATGTGATTTTGTCATTGCTTAAAGGGATAAGAACAAATAGGGCAGAGCTGAAATATTTAGCAGGATCATTTCCCTGAAAGAAAATTTGTATAGCATAAATGACATCCTTCTTTATGATGTCCCAATAAATAACATAAAAGGAAGAGGAGAAGCCGTCAGGTCCCAGGGACTTGTTGGAGCTTATAGATTTGAAAGTAGAAAGAATCTCCTCTTCTTCAGGAAAATTAGCTAAGGGGAGACCATTAATGTACTCAAATTCCTCAATAAATACATTCAAATTAACCGGTTGCACCAGAGGTGTGTGTTGATAAAGATCCATAAAATATTGAACAACGCTATTCCCAATATCAACCAAATTAGTTAACATTTGGCCCTCAACATTTTTGATTTTTAAAATGCAATTCAAATTTCTTTTATGCTTAAGTGGCATGGAAATAGTTCGTGTTTCTATCCCCAGCAGTAAGGCAAAGGTCATTTGCTTTCTGTTGAAGTAAACTTTCCCCCAAATTAATAGCTTCAAGAAGATTCAAGTGAGCACGAGCATTGTACTCCATCATATCAGGTGTACAGATATCAAGAGTCTCCAATTGATCAACAACTTTTTGAGCTTCTAGATCTTTAAAATGAACATGAGCATCCATCTACTTTGCCGAGTATCACATGGTTTGGGCAATCTAACGAATGATCCATTTAATCAACTTCTTTCGGCTTTCTGGGCTCTGATAGCTAGAAATTAGACCTCTTCATTAAACTGTGGAACATCTTTCCAACTTCTTTTTCTTTAAAAGGATATTATTTACTCAGGAGCTCTTGCAAGGTGCACCTTCTCTTTATCAGAAGATACCTCTATTGAGATGACTGTTGATCATGCTACTATGGCAGTTGACAACTTTGCTGCAGTTGTTCTGTCTGAATCATCATCGACTGCTTGCTTTTATCCACCACTATGACAATTCCAGATTTCTTCTCAAAGGCTTTCACCAATTTCTACTTATCACACTTCTTTTGGAAAATGAGCTTCTTTGCCTTTTCTTGAAGAGTGTGGGCCTTGCTAAACGATTTTTAAAAGTCTTGATGGTAAAACCATTGAGGAGAAATGTTATGGAGCCATGGATTCTATTTAACAAAATTCCAATTGCATATTTTTCTTAGAGTTACAGTTCACATCTCATACTTAAATTCGTCCATCATAGATGTTAGTCCACCAATGTCTCATTTGACTGCTGCTTCTCGACCATAAGGTCATCGATGGTGATGTGGTGCTGAGCCCTGATCCCGACATTATTTTATATGTAGAATTTAAGAAGTTGATACCATTAATTGAAGATTTTAATCCCCGGTAATGACAATGAAGACTTGATCCCAAGAAAAGTAAGATTTCAATTATATTTCTAGGGATTTTATGCAAGTATACGTATCGTTATCAAGTAATATAGGGCTTTCTGATTAAGCCCCGAATATTGATCCCACAGAGATCGAGGTTAATCACGCCAACTTTCAAGAGAAATTCTAGTTTAGAATAACACGCCTTAGATTGGAGGGTTGATAAAAGTTTGGTTTTAATTTTATCCTACAATTATCACTAAAATAATACTTCTACTTCTAAATTAAAATACTTAGTGAAAATCAGAAAGTAGGGTTTTTAATATATTACTTCTTCCTCATGCAATGAAAGTAGTGACATGTGTAAAAGAAAATTAAGTAGTGAGAGAGACTGTGATAAATAGGAGCAATTAAATTCTTTACCCTTACTAGAGATTTTATAAAGAACACTGATTAATCTAAAGTTTCAATAATTTTAAAGATTGGCTAGGTAGGGAAGATACTAGCTCTCACTCTAGAGTTCCCTCTTATCACTCTACCTGGAGGCTAACATCTCGCATCAAAACCTAAAACAATAAACCAAATTAGGGCCTTTAGCCTATCACTCCAAAGTCCTGTAACTCTACATCCATCAAAGATTATTTCTCTATTTATTTGTACTCAACCATATGTACTAAATTCTCATCTATACAATCTCATGTGATTCTACCACTGTTGATTGAGACAACACCATCCCGGATCTTACATGTTCTCACAACAGATTTTGACTTGCAAGTTGATCAAGTTTACATGTAAATGAAGAACAAAGTAAAATCATCACAATATATTCTCACTCTACTTAATTCTATACCCTACACATGCATACTAATTCATTATAAGGGGGAAGAGTAAAGAAACCTACTCACTACACATGGAGAAACAAGAAGAACTTTTCATTGAATAAGACTTTAAAAAAATATAAAAGAAGTACTAAATTTAAATTAAAATATAATTAAAATACTTATTTCAGATAGAAATCAAACTCTCCTTGTATAGAAAAAGCAACCTCCTTACAATCCTCCCCAAGATTAAAGTGAAAAGAAAATAAGAAATCTCTCACTCTCTCTCTTTCTTTCTCACCTTGCTGCCCCACTTGGGGCTCACGCCCAAGCCTTCTTCTTCTTCTCCAAGCTTTCTTTTATTCTTCTAATTAATTCAAGAGTCTAAGAGATATTTTAAAAACTTTTTCAAGCATTTTTTTTATAATTTTCTAAGAGATGCTTAAGTGCCTCTTCAAAACTCCATATAACTACCCAAAATTTTTCTAGAAAGTTCATTTTCTCATTTCCATTGAATTTCCCAAGAGATGCACGAAGTAAAGCTTCAGAAATCGTCCAAATCTGATGTATATTGAAGAAGTTATGTTAATAATCTTCTCTGGTGCCTAAGCACCGATTCTGGGACACCCCCTCCTCTCTGTTTGGTGGCGCATAAGAACTATTTTGGGTGCTTAAGTGCTGGTACAGGCACATAAGTTTCTGATTTAGGTCCCCTTGGCTCCGGTGTTCCCCGATTTGACCTGATTTCTTCCGGTTTTCTTTGTTTTGATCCATTTTGTTCCTTTTGCTCCAATCACTCCAAATTCTTCAATTTGATGTACCTACAACCAAAAATACAAAAAAAAAACATACCTTTAAAGTGCAATATCATTATAAAATAAAGCATGAAAAATAGTACATTTTTAGGCGTATCAAAATCTTCCAAACTTAAACATTACTTGTCCTCAAGTAATACTACATTTTTAAAATAATTTATGTAGATTAGAGTTAATGGATAATCGCTTAGAATTGTTAAAATTTTTTCCTAAAAGTGTGATAGTTCAAATTAGAAGATCTAGTGAATCAGACTAGCCTAGGATCTAACATATTTTTCATCAAACTTGGAAATTTGTTTTTCTATCTAGTTCAGAAATATATGCAGAATTTTCAAAGTTTGGATCCTATGAACTTTACTATATAGACTTAAGAACTCTCTTAAAAATATTTTTTACTAATATAAGTTTAAAAAGCAAGCTTAGAATTGTTCCAAGTTCTTTACTCCAGAAAGGCTCAAGTGATACCAATTTTTTATTAGGACTTCTCCTCAAGCTTCTCCTCATTTTTTTTATCTTTCTTTTTTTTACATCTTTTTTTTTGGATTCTTTTTGATCCATTTATTATTTTTTCTTTTCTTTTATGTGAGGATTACTAGATCTGTAGAAATCCTTAAATAATTTTGAATTCCACTATCCTCCTCTAAAGTTAAAACTTATTACTTTCCTTCACTTGAAAAGATGTATGTATTTTTTAAAATACTTTCTAAGAGAGCCTTAAATGTTCAAGAATAAAATTTCTAAGAATCCTTAATTTTTTTTTAAAAAAAACCAATTTTTCCTACTAAAGATAGTTATTCATTTTCTCAAGCTCTCTAATAAGTATCCTTAGCTCTAAATATAGTTTTTCTACTTTATTTCTATAATTAAAATTCTAACATCCTTAAGATGACTCCACATAACAATAATCATTAGAAATAAAATACAAATATTTTTTTAGTACTTTTGAAAATAAGTAAGGTATAAATTTGAAACATTTTTCTTTCCCCAAAACTTAAACTCAAACATGTGTAACAATGAAGTACAAAAATATGCGGTAGGGAAAGATGACTTTTACAATTTACTATACATCCTAACAAAATATCAACAAATAACACATGGTAGAATATTACAGTAGAAATTAAGTCTAGGCTAAACATGCTTGACATAACACAATATAAGAATTTTGAATAGTAGAATCGGTACAAAGTGAAGATTAAATAAGAACACATTTTAAACTTTGTAAAGGAATTGCTAGATGCTAACAAGTTTAAAATATTAAGATAAGTTTGGTCATCTCCAATGACTCATTCAACTTGACTCACAAACATATACATACAAACTCCAATACATAGACTCACAAATTCATAAACAAACAACAACTACTGAGGTTAATCCAATCTCCCTTCTACTCACGTTTCCCCTCCTTACTTTCAATTTCTAACGGACGAAACTACACTAATAATTTGGGTGCATTATAAAACTTTATATGATTATCGTCCATGGACCAGAATTCCCTCATGTGTTGCCAATTTAGGGTTACTCTAAGTCTAAGGTATAGACAATTTGATAAAAAAAAAATAGTGCAGTTCATCCAGATGTTGTTCACTAAGTAAGTTCATGACTTTA
Source organism: Phalaenopsis aphrodite (assembly GCA_003013225.1). Lineage (NCBI taxonomy): Eukaryota > Viridiplantae > Streptophyta > Magnoliopsida > Asparagales > Orchidaceae > Phalaenopsis > Phalaenopsis aphrodite. Next base: position 86,944 of record NEWO01000670.1, on the reverse strand, counting down.
CTCAGTGAAGACAAAGTCAGATAAAGGAAGTAATAAAGTTGACATGGAGTGGTCCAAGTCCAAACTCTACATGCTTCGAGGTAATGCTTAGCTCCGGTTAAGAACTACGATGTAACTGACTCGTTAACCTGCTCTTACCAAAAATCATATACAAATCTAGACATGATGAAGGAATTACCTCACAGCATTAATACAATCCACTCTTACACATCAACCAAAAACTCAGTATCGAAATCACACCAACAACACCCTAACGTTGAAAACTAAATAATCAAATACAATAAGTCAGATTTCAATAACAAAGGAAATCCAACATAACTAAACATAAATAAGCTCTTATAAACCAAAATTCCAAACTTCAGAGTTACTACACATCTTCATCTTCAGTACTATCATCTTCTCTAAAATCTCCCAAGGATTGGCGATGCACATATAAGTTATAGAAAGGACAATGAGGAAATTCATTAGCCGAGTATTCTTTAATCCAAATATTTTTCTTATAAATTCACACCGTAGCCTCTTCCATAAGTCCAGTGTGTTTAAATTGCTGTTTAATTCTCCCATCCAAATGGTTGAACTGATCAGAAATACTGCTAATCGCATTCCATACATTAATCATTTCATTCTCCAACTTCTTAATTGACTTCAAAATAACAAATGAACTATCCGGAAATAAGGGTCGATTAGGTGATGAATTTTGAGATGATTGATCCATAAGAATATTTTTTGTCATCCACTTCTCCATTTTCTAAGTAATCACAGTTTAAGACTAAGTCCATGGGCTTCCAAGGAAGAAGTACTTTTTCCCAATTTTCATATGGAACTTGTGATTGGCTACAAGGCAAAAATATTGTGGATGGATGTCCAAGAATAAGATTGGATACCTTTAGAATCAAGAAAAGAGTATATTTTACTATTATAACACCCACATCGATAGGTCTTCCAGTTTGAATACACTAGTTCAATATAGAACTTTCCTTTATCACTTTAATGATTTTTGTAGTAGAGAACAATTTTATCGAAATAAAGACATGCCAAGGCTTTCATGCAAAATTTAACAGTGAAGATGGAAAACTTTTATTATTGTTATCTCTTATCTCCCATATCCCATCTTCAACCACCAAGAATCTACATACTTCATTCATACTGTCTCTTGCAGAGGCAAAGTTGGCATAATGACAAATTGGAACATTCTTAAAAAAAAATATTAATTCTTGAAGGAGTAAAAGGGACTCACCTGCCTCGAATATAGACAACTCCTTGATTTATCCCATCAAGATTTGCATAAAATCACTTCATAATAGGAACTACGTCCGCAGTTGTGTAGCATAGTACTTCCCATCGCTTTTGCAGAATGATTTCTTCTACAATAGTACCAAGAGTATTGAATCCTCGATTCACAAAAACCCTTTCTTTGATCAACCTTTTCTTCATAAGGACCTTCTCATGCAACCTCTGTGCATCGAAACTAATGAAACTTCTCAAGTTGAAACTCCCATATTTGGAAGTTTCCTTGGAGTTAGAGGCCATAGAAACAAGAATAGTGAATCCTATCCCTCTCTACCAATTTAATTTAACTCTAAAAGGCAGGTTTTAGGAGTTATATAGAGAAAAATTTGCCAAAAAATGTTAATAGAAGGTTCCGGGACGGTTTTTCAAACTGTAACTCCTAGACACCAGATAGTGGTGCTTAGGCATTGACTTTTCGGAAAGTGGTGCTTAGGCGCCAGATTCTGGTGCCTAAGCATCATTGCTCCATGAAATAGGCGCTTAGGTGATAGTTTAGGTACCTATGCGCCAACACACTTTTTTGCGCCATTTCGCTTAAGATCCAAAATAACTATCATACCTTCCATAAAATTGAATAATTAAAACATTTCTATGCATTTTATTAGCATGTAAGTACCAAAGAACATAGAATTTAGTCACTTGAACTTATATTACATAAAAATAAGTTGAAAACAATAACAAATATAATTATGGGTTGCCTCCCACAAAGCGTTTGGTTTAATGTCACCTGCCTGATGTTCTCATTTTTTAATCAGGGTTACCCAACAAAAAAAAAATCTTTAAAAATATGCCTGTGTCCATTAAAATAAGGCTTTCATTTATGTTCATTAACTTTAAATATTTTTCTGGTTGTTGGTTCTTCAATATCCACAACTCCATATGGGCAAACTTCTTTAACTATAAATGACCCTACTCACCTGAACTTATGTTTTTTGGGAAATAATATCAATCTTGTGTTTTGCAACAAAACTTTTTGTTCAGGTTCAAATTTCTTTCTTAAATCTTTCAATCATGCCATTTTTTCATTTTTTTCTTTATAAATCTTAACATTTTCATAAGATTCATTTTTGATTTGTTTGAGCACATTTAATTCCAATAGTATTTTCTTCCCACCTTCTTTTAGATTAAAATTAAATTCTTCAATAGCCCAATAAGCTTTATGCTCCGATTCTATTGGCAAGGGACAAACCTTTACAAAAATAAGTTTATAGGGAGACAGTCCTATAAGAGTTTTATAAGCCATTCTGTATGCCCATAATGCAGTATGTAATCCACTAGACTATTCCATTTTGTTAGGATTTATAATTTTTTCCAAGATTCTTCGAATTTCACGATTAGATAATTCTGCTAGACCACTAGCCTAGCAATCATAATCAATGGAGATCCTATGTTCTATATCATATTTTTATCTAATTTTCATTAATTTTATTTCTGAACTAAGATCCCCCATCTGTAATGATTACAATAGGCATTCCATATCGCGTAAAAATATTTTTCATTAAAAATTTTAAAACACTTCAAGCATCACGTCTAGGTAAAGAACCTACTTTGATACATTTAGAAACATAGTCTACTACAATTAATCTGTATAAATTTTTGAAAGAGGTACAAATTGACCCATAAAATCCAATCTCCAAACATAAAAATTTTCAACTTCTAATATAAAATTTAGAGGCATTTCATTTCTTTTTGAAATATTTCCTACTCACTGACATCGATCACATATTTTTATATATGTATTAACATCCCTAAATAAAGTAGGCTAATAAAATCCAGATTCCAAAATTTTATATGTTGTTCTACCAATTCCAAAATGACCCCCAAATTAAGAATTATGACATATTTAAATAATTTGTCAGTTTCTTTATATGGTACACATCTTTGAATAACCTGATCTTTACAGTGCTTATATAAATATGAGTCATCCCAAAAGTAAAATTTTGCATCATGAATAAATTTTTTCTATTATCACGGTGTCGATTCATAGGGTCAAAATCACTAACAATATAGTTCACTATGTCTACATATTGATACTCCTAAAAATGCACAGTTTTATAAATACATTTTATGCTTCAATTTGGTCATATTACACTTTAAACAAGGATAATTTCATGTTTTGTTATAGGTATACTGATTTTAGGCATTTGGAGCAGAAAGTATCAAAAAGGAAGAAATTTGGAGTCAAAATGCAGTTTTTCAGCATCTGGGCTCCAGAGGCACCAGAACTAGCACCAAAGGCGCCAGAGCTGGCACCAGAGGAGTCAAAACTGGCACCAGAGGTGACAAAATCCAGAGAATAGTGCAAAACTTTATTTAACTGGCGTCAGAGGTGTCAGAACAGGTACCAAAGGTGCCAGAGACGAATTAAGATGGAATATGGCATGTATTGACTATTTTTTAAAGGTTCTAAAAGTTCCCAAGTAGTTAAAATGCCCCATAGAGTGGTTTAATGCATTTAGAAACTTTAGAAAGACTCCTGAACAAAGAGATATGTCTCTTGGATGAAGGGATTTGTCACTTGATGTGAAGAGGTGTGTCTCTTCGGAAAAAGGGCGAATTTTGAATTCTTTGAAGAGGAGGCTGGCGTCGCAATTAAAAAGAGGAGTTTAGTGTAAGAGAGAGGTGTGCACAAGAGATAAATGTGTGTTGAGGAGAGTGTAGAATGAGAAGTAAGAAGTTTTAGAGAGGATTTTCTTCTAAAGTTTTAAGAGGAGAGGGAAGGATGATTTGAATTACTTCACAATCCATAAACTCTTTGGAAAGGGGAAGGATGCTTTCCTAAATTTGAACTCTTCATTACAAAACTTTTTTTTTGTCTCAGAAAGTTTAATTTTGAACTTTAGAATATGGCTCAGTTAACTTAGCTCTTTTAACTGCGTTCATTTATTAAATATTAAATTTATTATTTTTACTTAAGTAAATTTCTAACTCCCTTTTGGATCGATACTTAGGATTTCATTAGAGCCCTTTATTACTTAAGCGATACATATACTTGCATAATTATTAAGGTTTGGTAGTTTATAGATTTCAAAATATAAAACTATTTACACTGAAGTGATTTTTATTGTGATTGAACTGCATATTTACTTATTGTGCTATCATTGGTGTGTTTTAGTGTTGAAAGATATTTACAACGCATACACAAAAGTCAGACATCAAGTTTTTGGCACCGTGCCGAGTATTAATGGTAAATTACTATATAATTTAAAAGATTTTATTTGAAATAAGAAAAAAAAACTAAGAAAAATTTTGTAGTTTAATTAATATTTTTATATTTTAGTGTGTTTGCTTATTTTATAACAAAGATAACCAATTTACAAAATTCTTAGAAATATTGAGGAAATTAATGATAAACATTCCATTTGTTGAAGCTCTGGAACAAATGTCAAGCTATGTGAAGTTTTTGAACGATATACTTAATAAAAAAAGAAAGTTTATAGATAATGAGACTGTTGCACTTAGTGAGGAGTGTAGCGCTATAATTCATAAAAAGCTTCCTGAAAAGCATAAAGATCCTAGTAATTTTACTATTACATATGTTCTTGGCAAAAGATTTTTTGGAAAGTCTTTATGTGATTTAAGAGCCAGGATTAATCTTATGTCTCTATCAATTTTCAGAAGATTCGGTATAGAAGAAATTTTACCTACTTTTGTAATCCTTTAGTTAGTTGATCGTTTGATTAACTATCCTAAAGGAGTTATATAAGATGTTTTGGTAAAATTTAATATATTAATCATTCTTGTGGATTTTATTGGGTTAGATATGGAGCAAGATAAAGAAGTTCCTATAAGTTTAAGAAGATCATTTCTTGCCGCTTGAAGAGCTGTGATAGATGTGCAGAAATGAGAGTTAGCAATAAAATTTTGTGATCAAGAAGTCACATTTAATATCACAAAATCAATGAGATACTCAGAAAAAGAAAGAGATGATGTAGGCTTCAGATTGGAAATTAACAATTATTTAAGCGATGACTATTTCATAGATATATTTAAAAAGAAAACTAAAGAAGAATATTTGGAGTATGAAGACGAGGATATAATTCAATAAAAATCTATAGAAGTGAGTAACAAGGAAATACATTATGTTCATAAATAATTTGAACTGTTAGGTCCTAAACATATTAAAAAAAATTTGATTTCTTTGATTGTGAAGCCTTTTGAACTAGAAATGAAAACACTTACTAGATATTTAAAATCTCTTTTTAGGAGATTTCTCTACATTACCTGTTATCGTATCCTCAGAATTACTTGAAGTACGAGAACAAAAGTTGTTGGAAAATTTAAGGAGATATAAGAAAGCCTTTGGTTGAGCGTTAGCTGATATCAAAGGAACAAGTCCTTTGATTTGTATGCACAAAATTTTATTAGATGAACACCATGAACAAAAAGCCGATCCTCAAAGGATTAGACCCAATGATGAAAGAAGTTGTTAAGAAAAAGATTTTAAAATTGTTAGATGCTGAAATAATTTATCCTATTTCAGACAGTGCTTGGGTGAGTCCAACTCACTTCGTTCCTAAGTAAGGGGGTGTGATTGTTATGGCAAATGAAAATAATGAATTAATGCCAACAAGCTAAGTCATTGGATGGTGAATCCACATTGATTATATAAAATTAAGTTTGGCCAACAGGAAATATCACTTTTCTTTACCCTTTTTGGCACAAATATTCTTACTGTTAGATGGATATTCCTGCTATCATAAAATACCTATTGCTCTTGAGGACCAGGAAAATACAACATTTACGAGTCCTTATGATACTTTTGCTTTTCAATGAATGCCCTTTGGTTTATGTAATGCACCTGCAACATTTCAAAAATGTATGATTTCAATTTTTAGTGATTTGATTAAAAAGTGATAGAAGTCTTTATGGATGATTTTTATATGTTTGGAACTTCATTTGAACTATGTATAAATCATTTAGACAAAGTTCTAGAACGATGTGAAAAGATGAATTTAGTATTAAAATGAGAAAAATGTCAATTCATGATTGCACGAGGAATTGTACTTCAGAATAAAATTTCATAAATGTCATGGAAGTAGATTTGACAAAAATTCATGTTATAGCTAACCTACCTTCACCTACTACTATAAGAGGAGTTAGAAGTTTTTTAGGACATCTTGATTTTTACAAGTAGTATATATAAGATTTTTCAAAAATTATGAAACTTTTATGCCAACTTTTGGAAAAAAAGATACAAAATTTTATTTTAATCAAGAGTGCCTTAATGCCTTCAAAATATTAAAGGAAAAATTAGTCACTACTTCTATAATTATTTCACCTGACTGAGAGAAACTGTTTGAGCTAATGTGTGATGCAAGTGATTATGCATTTGGAGCTATTTTAGGATAAAGATATGACAAAATTTTTAAAATTATAAATTATTTTAGTAAAAATCTAAATGATGCTCAAATTAATTACACCATTATAGAAAGTGAGTTATTGACAATTTTCTATGCTTTTGATAAGTTTAGGTTATATCTGATTGGAGCTAAATGCTTTGTGCATACAGACAACTCAGCTATAAAATATTTGATGCAAAAGAAGGATGTGAAACCAAAACTAATTAGATGAAAACTTCTGACGAAAGAGATTGACTTTGAGGTAGTAGATAAGAAAATATATGATAATCAAATTGCCGATAATTTATCTAGGCTGGAACAGGAAGAAACATTTGATCTTAAAAGAGAAATTAATGAAACCTTTTCTGATGGAAAACTATATATTTAAGGAATGGGAAATATCTTGGTATGCTGATATTGTGAACCATATTGTTGGTGGTATTTTACCA
>NEWO01000670.1:32829-70282 GCA_003013225.1 Phalaenopsis aphrodite | reverse complement strand
TGTCACCAATCAGCAGGAATTTTAACTCAGGTGTATATATATATATATATATATATATATATATATTTAAAAGGAAAAGAACAACTAAGGCTCCTTACATGTTAATAAAGAACCAAATGGGGATTACAATAGTTGGAGAGATATACCCTCCCAAAAGCTGAAAATGAAATAGGGAACACATGATGCTCATGTATCAGTATGCACACATAAATAGAAATTACACACAAGGAACAACAGTAAATCTTAACACTATGTAACTCAATACCTTCCCCCAAGGATCTACCTCCCATAGCAGTTATATACACTTGATATAAGGGAGTGCCAAATTGTCACCAATCAGCAGGAATTTTAAATCAGGTGTAAGTGTCATGCCAAAAAAACTCTGTTCATTATTTCTACCCTAGGAGGCAAGCCAATGAGCTGGACAATTACCCTCTCTAGGAATATAATTGATATTGATCATGTATCTGGTTAGTAGGGAAAGTAACAAAATGTTCCATCTGGTGATATTCCAAGGGGGGGTTTCATCATGAAGAAGGATTTTAATACAATTGGTAGAATTTGTTTCTATAATCAAATGACCCATATGGTAGTAAGAAGCAATTTTGATAGCCCAGTAGATAGCTATGAATTCAGCCTCTAGAGCATCCATTGCCACAGTAGGAGTAGTGAAATACAGAATGGGAGAACCATGAGGGTTCCTGAAGATTTCCCCAATACCAGCACAACCATTTGAGAAGCTGCCATCAGTGTTGACCTTCAACCAACCTGTAGGGGGAGGAATCCAAAGGATTAGTTTGAAAGTCTGAAGAGGAGGATTATTGTTTCCTCGAGTCCAGTTCCTTACAACATTAGGGAAATGATGAAACTTGATCAGTTTCTGAATATAAGAGACAAAATTAATAATCACAGATTTTGATCGTGAACACTTCTCATCAAATTTGTTGTGGTTTCTGTACATCCATATGAACCAAGCCACAATACAGGGTATCACTCTAAGGTTGTTATTATGCCATTCTTCCCAGCTAGTAGAGAATTTAAGCCAGCTTACATTATGACTATTAATATTCAGGTGCTTGATTAAGCTTGACCAAATTTCTTGTGAGAGGGCACATGAGAAAAATAGGTGATCCAAGGTTTCTTCAACAACATAGCAAAGTGGGCAGATTGAAGGCCCTCTCAGCCCTTTCATTTTTAAAATATCAGGATGCTGGCGGCTAAGGAGGGAAGTGCTCTGCTAGGGTTTCTGGCAACATGGTGAGCTGCTGGAGGTGTTCCTGGGGCTGTTTCTTTCTTCAGGGTGCTTTGTTCTCCTCCTCCTACACTTTGAAGTTTATCTCCATCACTCCTTTCTTAGGCTGTAGTGGTTCTATTACTATTTCTTTAGTTTTTCCTGGTTGGTGGCTTTTTTACTATTCCATTAGAGGCCTCTTGAATTCTCTGGTTTTTATCTGCTGGCCTCCTGAATTCTGTCCTACTTTCTTCTTCCTTACTCAAAAGTTTCTAGGTTTTTCTTTGTGGCTGGTTTTATGGCCACCCCCATTGATGTTCACACTGATTCTAGTTTGACTAAGGCTACTTATGCAGGGATTGTTAGAAGAGCTAATGACACTCTCTAAGATCCTACAAATTTAATTTTCCCTCAAGAATTTCATAATGCTGCCACTGGCAAAGGTATTTGCCCTTGCATTCATCCCCTTGGCTTCAAAGATGGAGAAACTGCAGTCTATTTCTTTGCAGCTGAAATTGCTTCACTGAATGAAGAAGTCAGATTCACTCTTGTTGGAAAATTCCAGTTTGGTCATCCCAAAATGGACCTAGTTAGAAGCTTCTTTGATTCTCTAAATTTCATTGGACAATCAAAGCTTGGTTTGATAGATGGCAGACATCTTCTTATCCAACTCTCAATGGAAGAAGATTATACTAGGCTATTTGCTAAACAAGCTGTCTCTATAGCAGGAGTTACAATGAAAATCCAGAAATGGACTAGAGATTTTGACCCAACTAAGGAGCCTCCTGTGGTCCTAGTTTGGTTTAAGCTACCTGGTTTTCCATTACCTTACTTCAAGCTTAATGCACTTTTTATATAGCGAGAGCACTAGGTACTCCCCACAAGGTTGATGCTCCTACTTTCAATAAGGCAAGACCTCCTCTTACTAGAATTCAGCTGGAAAGAGACCTAACCCTCCCTGAGATAAAAAGGATATGGATTGGTTCTGATGGAGAGGGTTTTTGGCAAGATATAACTACTGAAGAAAAGCCTTTTTACAGCCAACACTGTAAAATGTTTGGCCACACTATTGAGAAATGCTATAGGCTCCACCCCCCTACAAAAAAATTCTCTATGAATCCAAGGGTAGCTAGTCAGGTTTCTAATCAGGGACAAAGAAATAATATCACTACATTTAATCACAGGGATGCTGTCAGGCAAACCAGCAAAACTCTTTCTGTTAAGAACACAAATCCTCCAGCCACTTTCCTCTCTGGTGATCCATTGGGCGAATTATCTGAACCCAAAAATAGCTTGTGTGGAGAGGGCATAACCTAATGAAGTCATTATTATTACCCCTCCTTCCCCCATACTTGCTGGAAAAGGGAAATGTGCTATGAAAAATCCCTTGATCACTGAGGCTGACACTATTGAAGATGCTGTTGTTGAAGTGTAGCAGGCTTTGGGAGAAGATTGACAAAGTCAGAAAACAAGGAAAAAGAATGTGATGAAAAGTTCCTTGATTAATGAGGCTACTCCTAGCATTTCTGAGGCTGATGTTATTGATTTGCAATAGGCTTTGGAAGAGGATTGGCAAATTCAGAAAACCAAGAAAAAGAAAAAGCAGACTTTTGAGGTGCAGCAACTTCTTGTGTCTAAGAGATATTTAAAAAACTTTTTCAAGCATTTTTTTATAATTTTCTAAGAGATTCTTAAGTGCCTCTTCAAAACTCCATATAACTACCCAAAATTCTTCTAGAAAGTTCATTTTCTCTATTCAATTGAATTTCTCAAGAGATGCATAAAGTAAATCTTTAGAAATCGCCCAAATTTGATGTATATTGAAGAAGTTATGTTAATAATCGTCTCTGGTGCCTAAGCACCGATTTTGGGGCCCCCCTCCTCTCTGTCTGGTGGCGCATAAGAACCATTTTGGGTGCTTAAGTGCTGGTACATACACTTAAGTGTCTAGTTTAGGTCCTCTTGGCTCCGGTGTTCCCCGATTCGACTCGATTTGCTCCGGTTTGCTTTGTTTTAGTCCATTTTGTTCCTTTTGCTCCAATCACTCCAAATTCTTCAATTTGATGTACCTGCAACCAAAAACAATAAAAAAAAAAACATACCTTTAAAGTGCAATATCATTATAAAATAAAGCATAAAAATAGTACATTTTTAGGCGTATCAAAATCCTCCAAACTTAAACATTACTTGTCCTCAAGTAATACTACATTTTAAAAATAATTTATGTAGATTAGAGTTAATGTGTAATCCCTTAGAATTGTTAAAATTTTGTTCTAAAAATGTGATAGTTCAAATTAGAAGATGTAGTGAATATGACTAGCCTAGGATCTAAAATATTTTTCATCAAACTTGGAAATTTGTTTTTCTATCTAGTTCAGAAATATATGAAGATTTTTCAAACTTTGGATCCTATGAACTTTACTTTCTAGACTTAAGAACTCTCTTAAAAATATTTTTTACTAATATAAGTATAAAAAGCAAGCTTAGAATTGTTCTAAGTTCTTTACTCCAGAAAGGCTCAGGTGATACCAATTTTTTATTAGGACTTCTCCTCAAGCTTCTCCTCACTTTTTTTTTCTTTCTTTTTTTGCATCTTTTTTTTTGGGTTCTTTTCGATCCATTTATTATTATTTTTTTATGTGAGGAATACTATATCTGGAGAAGTCCTTAAATAATTTTGAATTCCAATATCCTCCTCTAAAGTTAAAACTTATTACTTTCCTTCACTTGAAAAGATGTATATATTTTTTAAAATACTTTCTAAGAGAGCCTTAAATGTTCGAGAATAAACATTCTAAGAATCCTTAATTTTTCAAAAGAAAAAAAAACAATTTTTCCTACTAAAGATAGTTATTCATTTTCCCAAGCTCTCCAATAAGTATCCTTAACTCTAGGATCACTCTTTTCACTAAAAATATCAACTAAGTTTTTCTACTCTATTTATATACTTAAAATTCTAACATCCTTAAGATGACTCCACATAACAATAATCATTAGGAATAAAATACAAATATTTTTTTAGTACTTTTGGAAACAAGTAAGGTATAAATTTGAAACATTTTTCTTTCCCCCCCAAACTTAAACTCAAACACGTGCAACAATGAAGTACAAAAATATGCGGTAGGGGAAGAGGAATTTTACAATTTACTATACATCCTACAAAAATATCAACAAATAACACATGGTAGAATATTACAGTAGAAAGTAAATCCAGCCTAAACATGCTTGACATAACACTATATAAGAATTTTGAATAGTAGAATAGGTACAAAGTGAAGATTAAATAAGAACACATTTTAAACTTTAAAAAGAAATTTTTAGATGCTAACAAGTTTAAAACATTGAGATAAGTTTGGTCATCTCCAATGACTCATTCAACTTAACTCACAAACATATACATACAAACTCCAATACATAGACTCACAAATTCATAAACAAACAACAACTACTGAGGTCAAACCAATCTCCCTTCTACTCACCTTTCCCTCCTTACTTTCAATTTCTAACTGACGAAACTACACTAATAATTTGGGTGCATTATAAAATTTTATATGATTATCATCCATGGACCAGAATTCCCTCATGTGTTGCCAATTCAGGGTTACTCAAAGTCTAAGCTATACACAATCTGATAAATAAAAATAGTGTAGTTCATCCAGATGTTGTTCACTAAGTAAGTTCATGACCTTACTCAGTGAAGACAAAGTCAGATAAAAGAAGTAATAAAGTTGACATGGAGTGAATTTGCCATTTAGTGATTTTGAAAAACTCCTTCTTAGGAGATCTTTTACTGATTTCGTCATTCATTTTAGGTTCTTCTGGTGGTTGAGTTGAATATGAAGATATAAAGACTAGTGGTGCAAATGAATTCCCTAAATAGGTAAGCTTTAAAATTGTATGGGGTATATTCATCTTAAGTTCATGAGATTTTTCAACAGATGAAATTAAAATTTTACTATTTTTGGTAGCGTCCATCATTTCACACCTCTCCTAAACATGCATATAGTCTTCTTTAAACAACATTTTTAACTCATCATGAAAGTCCATTTCGATCTCATCTGTTAACTTACTCTAAAAATTTCTTGGAAATGGTCTTTACTTAGATAATCAACTTCATCCACCCAAAACAATCATCATTTTTTTTCTTAGCTGGATACTTCATAGCCTTTAAAACATCAAAAGTGGTTTCATGGTCATTAATATTCATAGTAAACTCTCCTTTTTGTGCATCTATCATAGTTTGTCCAGTAATAAGAGAAGGTCTCCCCAAAATAATTAGATTTTCCTTATCTTCCTCCATATCTAATACAATAAAGTCTATATGAAAGATAAATTTATCTACTTTAACAAGCACGTCTTCTATAACCCCTTTGGAATAAATGATAGATTGATCAACTAACTGAAGGGCTACAATAATTGGAGAAATATAGGCTAAACATAACCTTCTAACTAGAGATAAGCATCACATTAATGCTCGATCCTAAGTCGTATAAAGGTTTTCCACATAATCTTTCTCCAAGTGCACAAAAAATTGTTAAGCTAGAAGGATCTTTAACTTTCTTAGGAAGCTTTTTCTAAAATATAGCGCTACACTCCTCACTTAGTGCAACTGTCTCGTAATACCCAAAAATTCTTTTTTTATTTAATATCTCCTTCATAAATTTTGCATAACTTGGCATCTGTTCCAAAGCTTCAACGAAAGGAATATTTATTGTTAACTTTTTAAGTACTTCCATGAACTTTGAAAATTGTTTATCCAACTCATACTATCTAAGTCTTTGAGGAAATGGAGGTGGTGATATTTCTAAATTAATTTTAGTTGGAGATATTAATTTTTCCAGATCCTTAGAAACATGTTCTTCAGGTCTTTTAGTTTCCTTTGCTTCTTTCACAACTTCTTTCTTTTTTCTAACCACACCCTCTATCTCCCTTCCACTTCTTACTTGGACAGTGTCTATTTGTTCATCTTTTTCTCTTTAGGGTTGATCTAGTGTTGGTAGGGAGTGTTCCTTGCGGTCTATTACTAAGTGAATTAGCAATTTGTCCAAGTTGATTCTCTATGTTTCTAATCGCAACATTTTGACTTTGCAACTGGTTTCACAGTTGCATTACCACTTTCTCTATAAACATCTTCTTATCCTTAACTAGTTGATCATGGTTAGAATTTGGTGGATATGAAGGTCTATAGTTTGTGCTCCCCTGATTATTCCATCTTCCATTAGGATTTGCATGATTATTTTCCCATTGTTGGTTTCCACCCCTAATAGTATGATACCAGTTAAAATTAGGATGGTTCTTCCAAATTGAGTTGAAAAAGTTAGAATACAGGTTATTTATGGTATTTAAAGTCTCATATGATAAGTTAGAATCAATAATATGCCCTAATGAACTTTCCTCGCTTACTGAAGTGAATGGAGGCTGGTTCATTCCAAGTTGGTCCAACTTGCTTAATATTGTAGCAACCTGAGATGCAAGAATCGCAAATGCATCTGTATCATGTACATTGGCTACCTTTTTAGGATTTTCCCTTGCAGAGGGCCATTGAAATTCATTTGTAGCCATTTCTTCAATTAACACATATGCTACATCAAATGGTTTTGACATTAATGATCCACCAGTGGCAGCGTCAATTGTAGACTTAAGGGATCCTACTAACCCACTGTAAAAATTTTGAATGATTAACCAATTGGGTAGAGCATGGTGTGGACACGACACTTACTTAGGAGTTCCTTAAATCTTTCTCAGGTTTCGTATATTGATTCCCCTTTATACTGACAAAATGATATAATATTGTTTCTAAGTTTAGAAGTCCTTAAAGGTGGAAAATACTTGGCTAGGAATTTATGGGTTAACTCCTCCAAATTTTTAATAGAACCAGGTGCTAATGAGTATAACTACATTTTAGCATTATCCCTTAGTGAGAAAAGAAAAAGCCTTAGTCAAGCAACATCATCTGACATACCGTTATAACGAAATGTAGCACAAAGTTCTAGAAAACTTGATAAGTGTAAATAGGGATCCTCCGAAGGAGTTCCCCAAACTGGTTGTTCTGCACTAGTTGGATAATCGATGCATTTATTTTAAACGAGTCAGCTTCTACGATAGGGGTTTGTATACTTGAGTGAATTTCATCTATCGTAGGATTTTCATAATCCCTCAATGATTTCTAATGATTTTCTAAGTTATTATTTTGAATGTTTTCGATTTCCATTTATAGTTTTTCAAGTCCTTTGTATTTTTTGATTTTTTCCAATTTTTTTAACTCAGGATCATGACATAAGTCTTATAGATCCTTTGTTTCACATAAAAAACACAACAAATAATACATTAATAATTAAACAAATAAAATAAAAAATATATTCAACACTACAAAACATTTTCACAAACACCTTGTTTTTCAAACAGACAGTTTTTTCACAACACATTTTCATACAAAAAACATATTTCACATAAAAATAGTTTTTATGACACTACAGTTTTCCAAGTCTAAACCTAATTACTTCAACTAAAATTCTCCTAAAAGTCAAGATCAACCATTGCGATCCCCAGCAACTGCACCAAAAACTTGATCCTGATATTATTTATATGTAGAATTTAAGAAGTTGACACCACTACTTGAAGATTTTAATCCTCGGTAATGACACCGAAAACTTGATCCCAAGAAAAATAAGATTTTAATTATGTTTCTAGGGATTCTGCACAAGTATACTTATCATTATCAAGTAATTTAGGGCTTCATGATTAAGCCCCAAATATTGATCCCACGGAGATCGAGGTTAATCACGCCAACTTTCAGGAGAAATTCTAGTTTAGAATAACATACCCTAGGTTATAAGGTTGATAAAAGTTTGGTTTTGATTTTATCATACAATTATCACTACAATAATACTTCTACTTCTAAATTAAAATACTTAGTGAAAATCAGAAAGTGGGGTTCTTAATATATTAGAAGTACTCTTACTCATGCAATGAAAGTAGTGACATGTGTAAAAGTAAAACAAGTTGTGAGAGCGATTGTGTCAACTAAGAGAAATTACATTACTTAACCCTTTATATAGATGTTATAAAGAACATTGGTTAATCTAAAGTTTAAATATTTTTAAAGACAAGCTAGGCAGGGAAGATACTAGCTCTCACTCTAGAGTTCTCTCTTATCCCTCTACCTGGAGGCTAACATCTCACATCAAAACCTAAAATAATAGACCAACTTAGGGGCTTTAGCCTGTCACTCTAAATTCCTATAATTCTACACTAATTAAAGATTGTTTCCTTATTTATTTTCACTCAACCATATGGACTATATTTTCATCCATACAATCTCATGTGAATCTACCACAGTTGATTGAGACAAAACCATCCTGGATCTTACATATTCTCACAACAGATTTTAACATGCAAGTTGATTAAGTTTACATGTAAATAAAGAAAAAAGTAAAATCATCACAATATATTCTCACTCTACTCAATTTTATATCCTACACATGCATACTAATTCATTACAAGAGGGAAGAGTAAGGAAAACTACTCACTACATATGGAGAAACAACCAGAACTTTTCATTGAAACGGACATTGAAAGCATACAAATAAAGTACTAAATTCAAACCAAAATATAATAAAAATACTTATCTCTGATAGAAATTAAACTCTCCTTGTATATAAAAAAAAATCTCCTTACAATCCTCTCCAAGAACAGAGTGAAAAGAAAAGAAGAAATCTCTCACTCTCTTTCTTTCTTTCTCACTATGCTGCCCCACTTGGGTTAATGCCCAAGCATTCTTCTTCTTCTCCAAGCCTTCTTATCTTCTTAAAATTAATTCAAGGGTCTAAGAGATATTTTAAAAATATTTCCAAGTATTTTTTATAATTTTCTAAGAGATGCTTAAGTGTCTCTTCAAAACTATCCATATTCATTAAATCTTCCAAATGGTGTCTGAAGTGCTTCTTAAGAACTCCATATAACCACAAAAGATTCTTTTATATTATCCATTTTCTCATTTCTAAAGAATTCCCCTAGATATGCACGAAGCAACGCTTTAAAAATCATCTAAATCTGATGTATATTGAAGAAGTTATGCTAAAAACCGTCTCTGGCGCCTAAGCCCCAATTCTTGGGCGCTTAGGCGCCCTCCTCTCTATTTGGTGGTGCCTAAGTTCTATATTTGGCACTTAAGCACTAGGAACAGGCACTTAAGTGTCTGGTTTAGGTCCCCTTGCCTCCGGCGTGCCTCAATTCTACCCAATTTGCTCCGGTTTGCTCCGTTTTAGTCCATTTTTTTTCCTTTTGCTCCAATCACTTAAAATTCTTCAATTTGATATAACTACAACCAAAAATACAATAAAAATACCTTTTAAGTGCAGTATAAGTATAAAATAAAGCATAAAATTTAGTGCATTTTTAGGCGTATCAAGCCCTAATAAATCTTTTGACAAATAGGTTTTCCAATTCTATGAATGTTTTCACCAAACCAATTGGCAGCTCAGCATACCAGTTGAAGGAAACTCTAGAGAGGCTTCTAATAAACTAGTGGAACAAAAAGCATTACTACCCCTTGCATTGCAATAACTTGTGCGAAAGTGAGCAATATGCTCTTGGGGGTTTCCTGTTCAATCAAATGCCGTAAATAGAGGCGGTACATATCCTTTAGAGCATTATACGACATCAAAATTTTTGGGATAAGGTATACCCCTCAGAATCAATTCCCCTCCCTTAGACTGGGCTAGGGCCACTCGTACCTACTGTTCACCACAAGCTTGAGATCCTTTTTTGGTATTAGCCATTGGACGAAATCCTTCTTCAGATGCTCTTCTCTATTGATGAAGGTAAATTCTTTTCTTCTATCCATGATCTTGATAACTTTTGTAGGTGGTTCCTTTGGCAGTTAAGGTTGAGTCTGAAGCCTGGCTATGGTGACCATCATCTCTTCTATCCTCTTCTCCATGCAGTTGTTCATCTTGTCCCTCTACTTAAGGAGCATTTGCAACGCTTCCGAGTAATCCACCTTAAAATTAACTATTTTTAGTGTACATTTCTTGATCATTTTATGTAATGTTTTGATGATATTGCACTTTAAATAAAGTTATTTTGTATGTTTTTGGTTTCAGGTACAAGAATTGAAGTTTTAGCGAAAATGAAGAAAAAATGTTGCAATTTGGAGCCAAATTGAGCAAGGAAGAAAGTTTTAACCTTACACGCTTCGATATGTCTTTCTATGCTTAATTTCCCTTACATTTATAACATATTTTTGAATAAATATACACTTTAATGAAACTTTATTCTCAAGCTTATTTTGTAAATATATCAATTTGGTGCGAAATAAAGCTGAAATGGGGTTAAATGCACTTTAAACAGAGCAAAATGAGGCAAAACAGTGGAGCTACCCATAGAGTGGTGTTATATCTCCACTATAGTTCCACACATAGGCATTATAGTGTCTACTTTCATTCTATAGCGGCCCAGATGGTTTATGGAAGGTTTTGGTCGATTCTGGGCCATTCTGGGATGTTCTAAAAGCTTTTGGACAACTTGCACACCCCTTGGTGTGGTTAAAAGAAGCTAGACACTTGGAGTGGATTTTCAATGAAGAGATGTATCCCTTAGAGTGAAAGGGCGTGTCTTCTGGATGAAGAGGCATGTCTCTTAAAGAAATGAGGGGTTTTTGCTTCTCTTTAAATAGAGAAGCTTGACGCCTCTCATGAGAGGTAATTAGAGAAGTTTTAGGAGGAGTTCTTAGAAGGATTTTATAGAGAGTTTGGTGTGAGTATGGAGATGTAGATTTTCACTTTGTCTAGAAAGGTTGGTGAGGGGTTTTAAGAGATATGTGTAAGGAATGTATGGGCGGCGCATGGATCGTTAGGAGACTTTGGTGGAGAGATTTTTCATCTTTGTTTCAAAGGGAAAAAATCTAAGTATTGTATTATTCATTATTTTGTAGTTATTGTAAATACTGTTTTATGGATTTTCTTTGATTTAAATGAAGTTTGTGTCATTTTTTATCCACATTTTGTAAGTATTTTTTCTTACTCTTTTCCTTTAATATAAAGTAGTGGCATGTGTAGAAAAATTTGTTTCATAATAGAATTATTTTTATTTTCATGTGATGGGTAATGTCTCCTTTGCTTAATTAACATAACTTAAGTGATAATAAGTTATGTTAAAATTTTTTGCATGTGAAACTAAAACTTGGGAGAGCAGTGATCTTGTAACTTGAGTGCACTCACATTAACTGGTAGGCTAATAAAATAGTTTAGGGGATAATGCAAATTTTACGGAAATATAATTTAATGATCTCTTTCTATTAGATACTTGTAGGTGACAAATAGTTACATAAAACAAATACAATAATAAGCTTACCTATACAATTGAAAGAGGGTAAGTAGACTTATGTTCCTTGTTGGAAAATAATTTTTTATTTAATTCTATCAATCCTTTTATTGCTTATGTCATTATCTTTGTTTTACTTTTCTTCTGCAATGAAATAGATGCATATTCAGGAATTTAGATTTCCTTATTTATTATCTTATTTTTTTATTGTGATGGTGTTTTCACTGGCTAATAATTGACTTTCCTAATTGATCAGTTGTGAAGTTAAAATGGTTGTGGAAAATAATGACCAGATAGGCTATGATTTCACATAACTAGTGAGAACCACATTTCATCTTGGGAAGAGTCATTACGATCACCTGAGGGGAGTGCAAATAGATAGAGAAATAAGTTTTTATGAGCATAGAACTGATGTTTCTAGGGTGACAGACTAGATTCTCTTATCAATTTTGTCTAGATTTTTGGTCGTAGGTCCCTAGTAGGTCCTATAGAGAGTGCATAGTGGGTAATTTGGAAGTGAGAAGCCAGAATCTACTCAACACTACTACACAAGTTGGTGACAAACTCTAGGTTTGCCAATGTTCTTTGCTAGCGCTAGAAGGGGGTAAAGAATATGAATTCTCCTATTTTTCACTGACAACATTCTATTTTAAGCATTTCATTCCTTCACATTTTTTGGGTTATTGCACGAGAAGGGTAGTTTTAGCATCTTAAAATTCTCAAAACTAATGTAGCCATAAAAGTTATTTTTATATGCAAAAAAGTTATCTTTATATTTGTGATTTTAATTTAAAAATATTTGTTTGAAAAATTACTTTAATCAACATTCCAAACTAAGGCCTGATAGTAGTAGACTAGAATTAACAAAAGGGATTTCTTCCTCGCTTCTCCATGGGATCGATACAGGGTCTTAAAAGAAAACCGTATATTACTTGAAATGATGTGTATACTTGTGTAATACCCCTAGCGTACAAATTAATTTATAAAATTTATAATAATTCAATTTTGCACACTAGCATCTAAATATAAATAGGGTAAAGTGTTTTTCCATCTTCTGGAAGCTAAATTACTGCGTAATTGTGAGTCGGGTCAAGTTTTTTGCGCCATTGTTGGGGAGGCTCTGGTAATAACTTTTAGGAGAATTTTAGTTTTCCTGTAAGACTTAGATTTGAAAATTATAACATTATTATATCGCATGTTTAGTTATTGTGTGTTTATTTAATAAGAAAATAAAAAAAATACCAAAAACTTTTTTGGTATCTGTCCTATTAGATAAGTCTTTTAGATTCGCATGCATAGTTCAAGAGTTGTAGACCTTAAATTTTACAACTCAAGTTTAAAGAAAGCTTTTAGGTAGAATATGAACCAAAAAAGACTCCATGAAATTAATGTAAAAATGGCGGGTCGACAAAATAATGAATATTCATATTTGGATTATAATGCTAGTTAGGAACCCCCAATTATTGAGGAAAATTCATTTGGACAATGAATGAAACTAGCCATGTGAAACATAACTTATTTTCTAATTATTACAACCCAGCTTGGGAAAATCATTTGAATTTTAACTGGAGTAATAATTTTGGAGGAGAAGACTAATTTTGGGAAGATAATCAATTTAATGAGACATGTAATTGGAATAATCAGGACAATTTTAATGATGAACTTTCTTTACCTCGTAGATTTAACTTCAACCTATAAAATAAGGAGAATGAGTTCTTATTAGAAAAGATTTTTAATCAAATATAGAGTCAACTAGAAAGTCAAAGGGCCACAATTAGGAAAATAAAAAATCAACTGGAGTAGATTATTAATTCAATTAATAATTACCCTCAAGAGATCTTACTTAGTAACCCTAAGGTAAACGTGAAGGAGAAAAATAATGAGCAAGATAAAGCTATCCAATTAAGAGGTGAAAGAGAATTTAAGAGTACGGTTCAAATAAATATTGAGTTGAGAAAAAAGGATAAAGTGATTGAAAAACCAATGGAAGAAATTTCTTAGGAGTTATAAAAACCTATTTCATCAACCAAGATAAATATAGAAATACCACCTTCATCATTTCCTCAGTCCCATGGGGATGAATTGGAAAATAACTTGAAATAGGAGAGTAACCTAGAAGATTTTGATCTAGAATCTGAATTCTAAAGAGAATCCGATAAAAAACTTGGGAGAACTTGAACTATCTTATAGAGATACATTTCTTATAAATTTCAATAATGATATTAATATGGAAATTGAGAAAATCATTAGAAAATTATTGAATCTAGAAGGAAACATGAGGAATAATGATATGAATCAATCTGAAAAGGAAGAGCTGAAAAAAAATTTTAGGATTTTGTATGAATACTTGGATCTGGAAAAGACTGGTCATTGATCAATGATTACTTAAATGAAATTTTGATTTCAGAGGAACCTTTTGTCGAAGCAACCCATAATTATCAGTGTGGTTTGATTTAGATTATTTGAGGTTTATTATGTTTTTTTAGTGTTGATTGATCTGTTTGATTGATGTTGGTGTATATTTAGATTACTAGTGAATTGATTTGATCATTATGTGTTATTGTAGATTGATCAGTTTGATTGATATTGGTGGATGTTTTGGATTATTAGTGGTTGGATTTGATCATTGTGTCATGAGGGAGGTGATTCCTTAACTTCTTATGGATAAAGTTGTTTATGTTCTCTTGTAGTAGTTGGATTGACGAGTCCACTACGACTCGGGTCGCAACTGGACTTGAGTATCACAGGAGACATCTTGAATTTGGACAGTTATAAATCCATCTATATTTTGTTAATTCCTTTTTTTGACTTTGTTTTCATTTGGTTGGATTCTTTAAACTGATTGATGAGCTACAGATGGATGATCTTACAATATCCTTCTAATTGTTAGAGGTGCATACTTGAAAGGATATGGTGATGCCCGGGCTTGGTGCTTAAGAGCCAATATATGTAGGATAATCGTATCTAGGGTATTAAAATTTATAAGGAAATTTTAAATTACCCAATATATCAATGTAATGATTCATTTAGAAATTGAAAGTAATGTAGTAAGATGCGATGAGTTAAAGGAAGAATTAACCTCATCTATCATGTATGTTTGTGTTTGTGTTTATGTTATAGTAACATAGACATTTCAAAACACTTAACTATATATTCCTATGTTGATATCTGTCCTACTTGTTAGACCTTTCTTTAGATCAATTTTATTCTACCGTGTTTAGTTTAGATTTTCTTTCTATTACAAATTATTATGTCATGATGAATACTTGTAGATGTTTCTGATAGACATTTATGGTAGATATAAATTCTGAACTATTTTTTCTTCCTGCTTATATTTTCCATATTGAATGCTATACAGGTTAAAAATCAAGTTTGGGGGTAGGAAAAAAATTAATTTTAAAGTTATTAGACTTTCATTTAGTTTAATATTATTGCAAGCATGTTTTAGGCTAGATTTACTTTCTTTTACAGTCATTATATCTTGATTATGCATGTATACGAAATTTGATAGGATGTTGTAATTGCCTGTAAATTTTGATTTTATTTTTATTCATTCTAAATTTTATGGAATTGATTGAAAAGTATTTAAAAATTCAAGTTTGGGGGGATGAAGAAAAATCTTTCAAACTTAACATTAACTGTCCTCAATAAACTGTATTTAGTTATATATCACTTTTGAAATGACTTGTGGTATGTGGTGTTATCTTTAGGTTACTATAATTTTGATTTTAGGAACTTAGATAAATAACTTAGTTTGAATCCTGTGTGATGAAATTGTTCTAAAGTTAAAGTATTTTGTAGGAAACAATAGGAATTTGATTTTGTTATTTATGGTGGAAAGGATTTCAATATTTGAAATACTAAGATTCTTAGATTTATACTTAATGAGAATTTAGCCTTTTTTGAAACCTTTTTCAAACTATTACTTAAACTTTTAAAAAGTGAAAAATTTTTGAGTTTTGAATTTTAGAAAGAGGAAAGTGAAATTCAAAACTATTAAAGGCCTATCCAATATAGTAATCCTCACATAAAAAAAAGAGAGTAGGGATTAAAAGATCTTGAAAGAAAAAGAAATAAAAAGAAAAGAAAAAGATAAGTAAAAAAAATAAAAAGTGAAGAGAAACTTGAGGAGAAGCCTAATAAGAAAATAGTTTCACTTGAATCTTTTTAAATGAAAAGACCTAGAAATAATCTTAAGCTTATTCTTATTTCAAAAAAGTATTGGTTAAATTGGTAAAGATAAGGTGCTTAAACTCTATTTTTATACTTTCTTTGAATCTTTAGTTTGATAAATTTTAATAACTTTTGAAGTAAATAAATAATCAAGATTCCAAAGTTGAATATGAGATATTCTTACACCATAGTCCTAGGTTGATTTACTAGAATTTCTCCTATGTTACACAAGAATTGATCCACTTTAAAATTATATATTTTTAGTGCAAATTTTATAATCGTTTTATGCATATTTTTAGTGATATTGGGATTCCAAGAATATA
The DNA here is from genome assembly GCA_003013225.1 of Phalaenopsis aphrodite. Classification (NCBI taxonomy): domain Eukaryota; kingdom Viridiplantae; phylum Streptophyta; class Magnoliopsida; order Asparagales; family Orchidaceae; genus Phalaenopsis; species Phalaenopsis aphrodite. The sequence goes on along the minus strand of NEWO01000670.1, from coordinate 54,232 downwards.
GTTGTGTAAAAATTATATAGTTGACTCCGCTATATAACAGTGACAAAAGCTTGATGCAATATTTTATGAATAAGTAATTTAAGCAATTAATGTTGGAATTCTACACAAGTATACATATCATTATCAAGTAATAAAGGCTTTTCTATTTAAGCCCCAAATATCGATCCCACGAGGAAGATTTAAATTTGAAATAATAAATTTACAAGAAAATTCATAGAAAGTCAAATTGAAATTACTATCACTAATTTCAAATGTTGAGATATTATTGGAACTAAATTATTTAACTAATAACAAAACTGAAATATAAAGTTTAAAAATTAACTACTAAACTATTAAACTATGTTTATGTGATGAAAATTTCTTATGTGAAAAAGCATCTTTCTCACTACAATGAGGTTTTGGTAAAATGAGATGAAATAAATGGTTCTAAAATGTATTGTTCCAAATATGAGCATTTATAATTCTCTACCATGATACAGTGTTATATAAAATCATTGGCTAATCCCAGGTTTAGTTCCTAAATCCGTGGCTAGGCTAAGAGGATACTCACTCCCACTCCAAGGATCCACTTCCCTTCACCTAAAGGCTAACTCTCGCTTTAGTTTTAAACACTAAAACCAAATTGTGGATTTTAGTCTGTCACTCTAAAGATTCTCCAATTCTACACCCAAAAAAGTATATTTCCCAATTTATTTGCACTTAATTCCATGAACAAAATTCTCCTTCATGGAGTCAAATGTGATCCTCACTCTGTTGTAGAACCCGTACTCCATTTCCCGGATCATATGTTTCACAACATATTTTAAGAATTCAATATGCCAGATCGAGAAGTAAATTAAGTTCAGAGTTAAAAAAATCACCACAATTTATTTTATATTTTAATATTGACACATCCATATTATCTTTTCATTTCACCATATCTCAGAGTAGGGAGAAAGATAAAGTAAACTACTTGGACTTCCTGAGAAAGATACAACAAAACACAAATTTCATATAATAAAAAAGTTCATGCAACACTAATAAACAAATAACACTTATCTGAAACTTTTTCTCAAAGAAAATCCCTTACAACTTCTTCTACGAAATGTAGGAAGACGAAATCTCTCATTTTCTCCTTCTCCAACACTCTTAGAGAAAAATTCACACTTAATCTCACTATAAACATGCTAAAATCTTAAAAGAAAATCACTAATAGACTCATAAATGGTGGTGGAATGAAAATGGAAAAAAATGTAGGAGGCGAGGTGTGGTGAAAATGAGGAAGGAGGGACAAAGAGGAATGAAGAGGGGGTGAAAAATGACCAAGAGAGAGAGAGAGTTTTTCTGATGAATTTCGGCTCTAAAGAGAGCCTAGAGTCGGCTCTCCAATAGGTGCATCCTAAAACTCTTCAAAAAGCGTCCAGATTTGTTGAATCTTCTAGAAACAGAGGCTGAACTAGCATAAGCACCGTCAACTCTCATTCTGGCACCGTCGGCACTGAACAAATTTTCAACTTCTTCATTTTTGCTCCGAATTTTATCCTTTTTGCTTCAAGTCCTAAAATTCAACAACTTGCAAGAAAACATAAAAATACCTTGCATTAAAGTGCAATATCACCAAAAATGAGTATAAAATGTGCGTATAAAAATACATATATTTTTAGTGTATCAAAATCCCCCAAAGTTACATGTTACTTGTCCTCAAGTATCTCCTCTACTATATAAAAATATGACTTATGGTAATGAATCTAACTTCTAGATTTTCATATCTTAGTCTACAAATACAATAGCATAAGAAAAATTCAAAACAACTCCACTTAATACTAAAGGTATAAGAATAATGCCACTTAAAGTATTCATACAAAAAAGAAATTCATAAAACTTTACTATTAAATAAACTAATACTCAAATAAAAGTTTAGAAAATGTGGCCAAGCCTTCTTTTTTAAATTGATTCAATTGGAGCCAAATTTTGATTAGGCATCTCCTCAAGCTTCTCCCCACATCTTTTCTTTCTTTTTTATTTCTTTTCTTTTCTTTTTATTTTCTTTTCTTTTCTTTTCTTGTCATTTATTTTTATGTGTGAGGATTACTATATCAGGATAGCCTTAAATGATTTTGAACTTCACTATCCTCTTCTTAAATTCTAAAAATTTTCACATTTCTTCACTTAACAAATTTATATTAGCTTAAAGATTTCATAAAGTTTAATTCTTTTCTTCCTACATGAAGCTTTAAGATTTTTAATATTTCAAAAATACAATTTTCTTTATTTAAAATAGAAAAACATAGCCTTTTTCTTTTATCTCAAATATCTTATTCTCTAAACTTAACCTTTATTATTAAATTTTTTTTTTAAGTTTACTATATATTTAGAAACAAAAATATAGTTATCTAAAGTTAACCCCTAATACCAAAGGTCATGTTAATTTTTTTTTTTGAAAATATAGCTAAGTGAGGACAAATAAAATTAAGTTTCTTTCTTTTTTTAATTTTTTTTTCTTCCCCCCTGCCTTCCTTAAACTTAAATTTTTAAAAAAGATTTAGCATGAAGAACTGAAAAATAAAGGATGAAAGAAAATATTAAATACATAAAGAAAATAAATACCTGTTGAAGGTTATGATTTTGAAACTTAATTCTGAAATACTACAGGTGCTGATATAAAAAGCTACAAGACTTAAAACATTAAATTGTGCATAATACATATAAAATTTGCTGAGAAAGAGTTAATTACAATACATTTAACAAAATATAAAAACTAACAACAAAATTAAACTGAATTCTAGAAATGAAAACAATTTTACAAACTAGAGTTTCACAACATAACATCAAAAATAAAACAGAGTCTCACAATCTAACAACAAACATTCTCAATAATATAACAAAAATAAATAACAAAATAACAAAGTACAATCAAACAAAAACTAAAAAAAATCACCAATCACCATCATCCTCTTCATCTTCTACATCCAAATTCTACCGCTGATATGGAGTAAAAATAGGGTGAGTAGGAAATTGAACTAAATGATCAGCCCTCATGTATCTCACCAGCGCATCATCATAAGTAGCATCATATTCAAAATCTATGATCCATTCTTAAGATATCTCTCTGATAAATCATCATCTGGTCCAAAAGTACTCGTTTAGTAGGGTCCTAGAAGTAGGGGTCCTCAAAGTAGATGAAATATCTCTAGTCTTACTTCTAGACCTCCATCCAACATGAGATTCATATGTCTTTCTATTGGCAAGCCCAATAGGTTTTAGAGGATCAATCCTCTCCTCTTCAGGTCTAAAATCAACTCCTACCTGTTCGTATAGTGTAGAAATAAGTGTAGGGTGTGTCAAACCACCTGTGATCTCTCCCAAAGCAATAGATCTAGTGTTCATATAAATAATAGAGCCTATATTTATCCTCATCAACTGCTGATTACAGAAGTTCAGGATGGCTCTATCCTTGGTCACCTCACTATGATGATTTGTCAGAATCATTCTTCCTAAAATAAAGTAGTGTCATGCCTTATATATTACATTAAGCATATAAAGAGGAACATTTACCTTAGCACCATTTTTCACTTTCCAGGTTCCTCTTCCATCTGTCAGAAAAGAAATAACCTCATCTAAGGCCTCATTTGTAGCAGAAAACGACTTATACTAGCAATTGTAAACATCTTCTAACTAATAAAACTCATTAATTTTTCTTGGAGAAAACCCCACCTTTTTTCCACGAACAAAAACAAAGTCGTCAGAAGCCTCAGTAAAGTTGGCATAGAATTCCATCACTACACTAATAATCGCATCGACAGTAAAATAACAAAAATTTTCCCACTGTCGAGCATTAATTAATTGCTCGACTTCTCAACCCAAATTTTTAAATCCACGATCCGTAATTACTTTCTTATGCTCAAGAAGACTATTGAATCGAGCACTAGCTTTGAAGCTAACAAATTTTTGTTCATCATAATATACTTTTCTTTTTTCCTTTGCTCGTTCTTGGTGCCATAGAAAATCTTGAGAAAATTTGAAAAAAATATGAATAAATTCCAAAAATTCCAAAAATCACAAGGTAAAGCGCTTTAAACTTAAATCTACTAGGTAAGAGTTCCTCACCAAAGGATATTCTCAAAATCTCTTAAGAAATTCCAAAATTTTCGAATCTCGACAATGTGAGATAAATCGTTAGTGAAAATAAAAAATTTTTAATTCAAAGTTTAGCTCTTTTCTAGAGAAGATGAAATCCATAGTTCCTTTATCTTAAAATTGCCTCAAATCCAAGCAATTGTGATCCCTAGCTGCAAATCAGAGTTTGAAGGTGACTTAAAGGGTAGAAATGGCAGTTTAGAGTGAAAATCATGAATTTTAAAGGGTTAAAGGTTGTTCTTGGGCCGAGGGTGCCATCGACGCCCATGCCAGTGCCGTTGGTGCTCCAAGCCAAAAAATCCATTTTTTGATTTTTCAATTTTTAATTTCCTTTCAATTTTCTCCAAATTCTTTTTAGTATTTTTTTAACACAAATTTTTATCTAACAATAATTCACAAACAAACATTTTCACAGACAATCATTTTCACAAATAACAACAAACTAATGTTTATATATGAAAATATACTTTTACAATCACATTTTTTCTAATCACACTTTCATACATATTAAGCAAACTAAATTATAAATCAGCGTCGAAATCAAGCCACAACACTAAACACTGACACAAAACTATACACACAATCACAGTTCAGAATTCTAAAGCAAACCAAACTAAACCAAATCCACACAGTTACATTAAGTACATAAGTATTTTAAACTAGTAGAGAGTCCAAAATACTTAATTTTCTGCCTCATCTTTAGTGCTTTCTCCTCCTCTAATATTTCCCATAGACTGGTAATGAACGTACAAATTGTAGAAGGGTTGGTACGAGAATTAATCAGTCAAATTTTCTTTGATCCATCCTTTTTTTTAAACCTCCGCACTAATCCTGCTTCAAATGTTCCAGTATGATCAAAATTCTCTTTCATCCTCCAATATAGGTGATCGAAAAGGTACTTAAGATCTCCTATTGTATTTGTAATACTCTGAAGTTCAGTTTCAATTTTCTTTAATTTTTTTTCCAAAGCAAGTGAACTTCCAATTGTTGGTGGCATCAATGGAGTTGAAACATGTGATCAATGATCTAAGATAGTATCTAATGCTTCATTCCCATTCCTAACATAATTATCATCAATAGGAATTATGGGCTCCCAAGATAATAAAACTTTTTTCCAACTTTTATATGGAACTAGAGATTGACTGCAAAGTAGAAAAATTGTGGAAGGATGGCTGAGTCCATAAATTGGCCCATTCTTAATTATACCCATAACATACTTAAAAATGATAGATCCTACATCAATGGTTTTTTCCATTTGGATGAAATAGTTCAAAATAACACTATCTTTGGTGACTCTATTAATCTTCATGGTAAGGAATAATTTTACAGAAATGAAGAAATATCACTACTTCGATATTGGATTAAGCAATGAAGCAAAGAAACTAACATATCCTTCATCTCGTATTTCCCAAATATCACTTTCATCCGTCAGAAAATTATAGAAATCCTACATCTAATCTCTGGTAGGGATAAAATTTTTATAATGACAAATTGGAATGCTTTTTATCATATACAACTCATTGATTCACGCCGGAATAAATAGTACAATCTTACCTTGCACGAAGACAACTCCTTAGGTAATTCCATGTAAGTTGGTATAGAATTCCTTCACAATTGGTACGACAACTGTAGCGGTAGTGTAGCACAGAACCTCCCATCATCTTTGTACAATGATTTTATCAATCAGAGAACTTGGATTAATCAATCCATGATTGACAAAGTCTTTCTCCTTGATAAGCCTCTTCTTTTTAATAACTTTGTTGTATAATCTTTGTGCATCAAAACTGATAAACTTTCTATTGTTGAAAACTTCATACCTGGAAGTACTTCTGGAATTAGAGGCCATGGAATTCAAAAGTAGGAAGTTTCTAGTCATGCAAAGCAATTTTTAGGACTTTAAAAAGACCTCCCGGTGATTATTATGGAGCAAAATCCCCCCAAAGTCCGCCAAAATTCATCCTAAACTGTCAAACTACTATTAGCGCCATCGGTGCTCCTAAAGGTGTTGTCGTCACTTTGTTTTGTCTGCGAGTGCCGTTAGCGCCCAAGCTGGCACCAAAATTGAGTTTTTTCATGTTTTCATTCAATCCGATACCAAATTTTCCTCTAATACCAATATTTGTCTTAATTTATAATATATAAAATTTTGTAGGATTATTATCTACTAATATATAAAAACTTATCAAAAAAAATAGTAATACATAGATATATAATATATATATTATATATATACTCCATGGGTGGTGGCTGGTTCAACTGTTGCTCTGCTAAATTTTTGGCAGAATGGCTCTAACTGTTGGTGTAGATGGCCACATCCTTGCTATCCTAGTAGTTTCAACTGGTTTTCTCTCCTCTCATCACTGGTTTTTGCAAGTTCAGCTTTTCTCTAATCTTTTACATCTTCCCGGGTTTTGGCTTTTTCAAATTTTAATGTTTCATTGCTTAGCCCCGCTGTTTTTGTTGTTTTGTTTGTCTGGTTGCTTGGGGTCTCCTACCTACTGTGTGGTTGGTCTTGTTACTTGGATTACTCTAGACCACTGTTTCTCTACTGTACTCCTTCATCTACTTCTCTGTTACTGGAAGTTGACAACTTAGGGTTTGTTCTATCTCCGATAAGCTCTTTCAGTGATGTGTGACCCTAATACAATTGATATTGCCACCAATATTCAGTGGGCCAAAGACACTTTTGCTGACATTATTGGGAAAGGATACAAGAAAGTTCAGAATCCTAATTATTTGGTTTTTCCTCAAGAATATCATGAGGGTAATGGCCCTCTTTTCAAACCTATATGCAAGAAAAGTGGGAAACTGGCTATCTACTTTATTGAAGAGGACCTTAATGGACTTACTGAAAGTTATAAATTCACCTTAATTGGTAAATTTCAACTTTGCCATCCTAAAATGGAATCTGTGAGAAGATACTTTGATGGACTGAAATTCAAAGGGGCCTGGAAAGTAGGCTTACTTGATGGTAGGCATATCCTTATTAATCTCTCAAGGGAGGAAGATTATGCTAGAATTTTTTCTAAACAATCTATCTTGATTGAAGGAATCTCAATGAAACTTTTGAAGTGGACTCCTGATTTTAACCCCAACAAAGAACTTTCTAATTTCCCCATTTGGTTTAAGTTAGCTGGACTTAAACTACACTTTTTCAACCACAAAGTCCTCTTCAACATTGGCAAAGCTTTGGGAAGACCTTTGAAATTGGATGCCCCCACTTTCAACTTATCTAAACCTTTTGTAGCCAGAATTCTGGTTGAAAGAAATATCACTTTACCAGCTTTGGAGGAAATTTGGTTAGGCACTGAGCAGAGTGGATATTGGCAAAAAATCACAGCTGAACAAAGACCTTACTATTGCCATCACTACAATGTATTTGGCCACACTAATGAGAAGTGCTTTAGACTTCATCCCAACCTCAGAAGGAAGCTTCCCAGACCTCATTATGAGGAATTAGAATCACATGGCATTGAGTTGCCAACTGTTGCTGGATTTGTTGTTAAGGCTTCTGATTTGCCAGGGACAAGGGCCCAAGATGACACTGTATTTCAGTTGGCTGAATTACCCCAAGATAAGGCAAAAAAGGATGTGATACCAAATCCCCAAAATGGTCTAGAACCATTGACTAAGAAACTTCACCACGTGCCACTGTCTACTCAAGTTGAACACTTCCTACACTTCCTGCTGATCAAGAGTTAACATATATTGAGATATCTGAGGAAGACCCTCTGATTTTGCAATTAGCTAAAAGTCTTGAAGAAGGTTGGCAAGTCCAGAAAACAAAAAAGAAGAAAATGCCTTTGGAATTAAAGAATCTACTCCCTTCTTCTTCTTCTTTGGAGGAAGCCCCCACTCTTTTTTCTAGTACTGTCAGAACTAGGAGAAGAGGAAAATCCGCCTCTATTGGTTAATGAATCTAATATGTTGGAATGTTAGGGGATTAGCACATCCTAAATACCTTAATAGAATTTTGGCTCTCAATAGGATGTATAAATCTTGGATCATTGCTTTACTTAAACCAATGATCACTAAACATGTTAACAGAACTGTGAGGAAGTTACCTGGATTTCAGCTTTTTATTAACACTAACAGTAAAATTTGGCTTCTTTACAGACAGGAAATTGATTGCATTGTCCTTAAAGAGGGAGAGCAGTTTATCCACTTGAAGCTTAACTTCAATTACTATAGTGGTTTTGCTACTTTCATTTATGCTTGCTGTACAAAAACTGCTAGATATGAACTTTGGCAACAGTTACAAGAGTTCAGTACCTCTATAAGGGATTTCTGGTTAGTTGGGGGTGACATCAACTGCCTCTCTTTACCTAGTGAGAAGAAGGGTGGGAGATCTCTTGATATCAATCTAATGAACACATTCAATGACAACATTCAGTCTGTTGGTCTTTTTAATTTGGGGTTTATAGACCCTAAGTTCACTTGGAGAAGGGGGAAGATGTGAGAGAGGCTTGATAGAGTTTTGGTGAATGATATTTGGTTTAGAGATTTTTTGCATACTTCTTTCTAACACTTGGCTATGAGCGGGTCTGATCATAGACCCTTGCTTATTCAAATATCTTCCTCCTCTTCTAAAACTAAAGCCAAATTCAGATATCTTAATATGTGGTCCATGCATGGGGATTTTTTCAATCAAGTCTCAATGGCTTGGACTGATGTTCATCATCACATCACTGGTATTAAGCTTTGGCTTTTACATAAAAAAGTCAGTAAACATCTCTCAAATTGGAATTGGGAGGTGGTGGGAAACATTGATAAAAAAGTGCTTGAAGATGAATAGAATGTTTTACAATTAGAACAGCTCTTATCCTCTGGCATAGGGTCTGAAATGGACCTTCAAGCTGCTAATGAACATCTATTGAATCAAATCAACATGCAAGAGGCTTTCTATGCTCAAAAGGCAAATATAATTAAGTTTTTTGAGGGAGATAGGAACTCTAGATACTATCATGCTTGCATCAATTATAAGAGGAAATGCAACACAATTGACAAAATCCTTTCTCAGGAGGGGTCATTGGATTTCCAATGCTGATGGTATAGTTGATGATGTTGTTCAATACTTTCAAAATATTTTCAGACAAACTCCATCTTCTCACCCAACCATTAAAGATACATTGTTTTATAAGGAAAGGGAATTCACCAAAAGCCTATCTCTCACTGATATTCCTAAAAAAAGGAAATTTGGGAAGCACTAAACTTTATCGACAACACAAAAGTTGCTAGTCCTGATTGCTTCGCTGCAGATTCTTATAAAAAGACCTGGCTAATTGTGCGGGTGAGGTCATTGATACTGTCCAAAGCTTTTTCTGGGGGGCTGATCTCCCTAAACACTTTTCCTCATTTACTATTACTTTGGTTCCCAAGGACAAAACCCCTCATAAATGGGAAAATTTCAGACCCATTAGTCTCACTTCTGTTATATCTAAGATAATCAGCAAAGTACTGGTTAATAGATTACAACCTCACCTAAATCATCTTATCTACAGGAATCAGTCAGCCTTCATCAAGGATAGAAGTATTGTTGATAATGTGCTCTTGGCCCAAGAGTTGGTATTGGATTTGGACAGAATCACTATAGGAGGCAACTTAATTTTCAAATTAGATATCAAAAAGGCATATGACACTATCAGTTGGAAGTTCATTGAGCAAGTTCTTATTGCTAGAGGTTTCTCCCCCTCCTTTATCTCTCTAATCAACCAATGGCTGACTAATAACTTCCATTCTATCTTAATCAATGAGTGTTCCCATGGATTCTTCAGTGCTTCTAGAGGTATAAAATAAGGTGACCCCCTTTCCCCTACCATATTTATCTTAGTTTTTGATTACTTATCCAGAAGCTTGAATGAGCTGCCATCCTGGAAACCCCACTTCTTTTATAGCCAAAGATTTTCCACCTTAATAAACCACTTGATTTTTTTGATGACATCATTATCTTTTCAAAAGCTTCCAAAACTGCTGTTAAATTATTCATGCAGAGCTTGGAGATCTTTTAGGATGCCTTTGGTATGAAGTTAAATAAGCAGAAGTGCATCTCCATTTTCAGCAAACTATGCAAAAGTGAATTAAATACTTGGGTTTCTTATTTCACTGGCTTCACAAATAGTCATATTCCTATGAAATATCTGGGGGTACTTCTTATCAAAGGAAGAAATAAAAACATTCAATTTGATCACATATTAGAAAGATTCAAAGAAAATTACAATCATGGGAGAATTCATTTTTATCCAATGGGGGTAGGATAACACTCCTGAAAAGTGTTCTATCAGTTATTCCATCCTATCTTCTGCAAATGAACATCTTGAAAAAGACTTTAAAGAGATTATTAGAAGGGATCTTCAATAGATTTCTATGGGCTGGTCAACGGAAGCAAAAACACTGGACAAAATGGGTAAGGTGTGTAAACCCTTTGAGGAGGGTAGACAAAATGGGCTTCAAGTCTTTCCCCCAAATTATGCACACTAATCTCTGCAAACTCTAGTTCAAATTTAGATCACAGTCCTCCCTTTGGGCAGAATTCCTATGGGGCAAGTATTGCAAGCATCAACCCCCCACCCAACTCTTTGTGGGTTTAGGGGATTCCCCCATTTGGAAAAAGTTGTTTCAGATTAGGGAAGAAGCTGAACAAATGGATGTCTGGGAGATTGGTGAGGGTTTGGTAAGCATCTGGTGGGATAATTGGTCTTTGGAAGGTTGCCTTCTTCATGATCAAAATGTTCCAACCTCTCCAATGCTTGTGAAGGATCTTTAGGAACATGATAAGTGGAATCTTACTCCACTTCTTCCTTTCTACAGCCCTTCTCAAATCTCCAATATTCTAAAAACTTTCTGTAAACCCTGGAGTAAATGACAGAATTGCTATAAAAAAGAGCTTAATCTCTTCTTAGCCTCCCCAACTGGTGGTGCATTGGGGTCATACAAACTGGAATACATTTCTCAGTCCCTCCATGTCATTTTTTATATGGAGACTCTTCTTAAAATTGATTCCCACTGATGATATATTGAAATTGAAGGGTCTGGGAGGTCCCTCTAGATGCATTTTTTTCCTGTCCAATGAGAAAACTATTACCCACCTTTTCTTTGCCTACCCCTAGGTACAAGATGTTTGGTCTATTGTGAATGGTAAGCTCAATGTCCCAACTATGAATCTAACATGGGAGGTATTTTATAATTGCTAGTCTGATTGGAGGGGATTCAATCTTCAAGGCATCCCCGACATTGTGGCTTAGTTTGTTTGGATGGCTAGAAACCAGTTGAAGAAAGATAATTCCTATTTAGAACCTATGAAGGTAGGTCTAAATTGCATTGCTTTTTTACAAAAACTGATTAAATTTAAAAAGTTTGAAGCTGTGTTGGAGCTGAGCCCATCTCTCAATCCTTCCATTATCAAAGTCTTGAAAATTTGCTGGACTCTTCCAAAGCTTGGAAGGATAAAAGTTAACACTGATGGTAGCTATAATTCTTTATCTGCTGGAATTGGTGGTCTCTTCAGGAATCATGAGGGGAGGTGCATCTTGTTTTTTCAATCTCCTATTAAAGCTTTGGATTCCCTTGAAGCAGAATGTCAATCTGTCTTTTGGGCCATCAACTTAGCCAGATCTTGCCCGTTCAACCAGCTATGGGTTGAATCTGACTCCTTGCAGCTTATTAACATTATCAATGGTTCTTATGAGACCCCATGGAATTTAATCAGCTAGATTTCTAGAATTCATCAATTGCTTAAAAATTAACCTATCAAGTTCTCCCACATCCACAGAGAAGGGAATAGACCCTAAAATTGGCTGGCTAGAAGGGGTCTCTCTACTAAAGAACCTATAGTGAGCAGAAATATTCCTCCCCCACCGAATTTCTTATTATCCAGTGATCTGCTACCTCTCCCATATTACAGATAACTCCTTTTTGCTTTTTTTGAGAGGTTGCCTTCTTTGCTATATGACCTCTTCCCCCTTTTCAATTTCCTTTGGTATTTGATTTTCTTTCATTAATGAATTGGAGCTTGGCTCCTTACTCTCTCTCTCTCTCTCTCTCTCTCTATATATATATATATATATATATGGGTTGCCTCCTAAAAAACTCTTAGTTTAACGTCATCAGCTCGACATACCATTTGATTAGTTGAGATGACTTAACATTAAAACTTCTTTAAATTATGGTATGTTTCAATTGATGTCCATTAACTTTAAATATCTTTCTAGTGCTAGGATCTTTAATAACAATAGTTCCATAATAATAAACTTTAATCACTTTAAATGGTCCTAACCATCTAGATTTCAGTTTTCTTGGAAATTATCTCAATCCTTGTATTATATAGTAAAACTTCTCCTTCAGGTTCAAACTTCTTTTGAATAATCTTCCGATCATGCCATATTTTTATTTTTTCTTTATAGATTTTGACATTATCATATGCTTCATTTCTAATTTCCTCAAGTTCATTGAGTTGGGATAATCTTTTCTCACTAGCATCCTTTAAATTAAAATTAAATTTCTTAATAAAGCAAAATGCTTTATGCTCCAATTCTATTGGTAAATGACATATTTTTCCAGAAAAAGTCTATATGGGGACATTCCTATCTTATAAGCAGTTTTGTATGCCCATAATGCAGTATCTAATCTAGCAGACTAATCAAACTTATAAGGATTACAACTTTTTCTAAAATTTGTTGAATTTCATGATTTGATATCTCTGCTAGACCGCTAGTATGAGGATGAAAAGCAATAGAGAATCTATGCATAATATCATATTTCTTAATTAATTTTTCAATTCTCTTATTTATAAAATGAGATCCTCTGTAAGTAATAATTACTCTTGGCATTCCATATTTTGTAAAATTATTTTGAATTAAAAATCTAGAAACAATCCGAGCATCACATCTAGGTATAACAATAGCTTCGATCCATTTGAACATATAATCAACAACAAGTAATATATATAAGTTCCCAAATGAAGGCATAAATGGTACCATAAAATCTAATCCTCACACATCAAAAATTTCAACTTCTAATATGTAATTTAGAGGCATTTCATTTCTTTTAGAAATATTTCCTACTCGTTGACATCAATCGCATGTTTTAATATATTCATTAACATCTCTAAACAGAGTAGGCCAATAAAATCCAGCTTGCAAAATCTTATATGTAGTTCTATTCATTCTAAAATGTCATCCAAAATCAGAATCATGACATCAACCAATTATCTGTTGAGTTTCCTCATAAGAAACACATCTTCTATTAATTAGATCTTTACATTGTTTATATAAATATGGGTCATCCCAAAAATAGAATTTTGAATCATATATAAGTTACTTTAATTGTGGATTTTTGATATCAGGTGGTAAAATATCACTTACAACATAATTAATTATATCGACATACCACGGGACATTCATTTCATCAATACTATATAATTGTTCATCAAAGTAATTTTCTAAAATTTCATTTGCAGAATTAATTCTTAATTCTCTTTCTAGCCTAGACAAATGATCAACTATTTGATTATCATTTCCATTTCTATCAACTACAAAAAATCAAACTCTTGCAATAGAAGTATCCATCTAATTAATCTTGTTTTAATATTCTTCTTTTGCATTAAATATTTAATAACAGAATGATCTGTATGCACTATACATTTAGTTCCAATTAAGTAAGGTCTAAATTTATCAAAGGCATAAACAATAGGGAGTAACTCTCATTCAGTAGTAGTGTAGTTAATTTTAACATCATTTAGAGTTTTACTAGCATAATATATTACTTTAAAAACTTTGTTGTGCCTTTATCCTAACACAACCTTAATAGGATAATCACTAGCATCACACATTATTTCCAATTATTTCTCCCAACCAGGTGGAACTATTATAGGTGCAGTAATTATTTTTTCTTTCAATAATTTAAATTCTTTTATGCATTCCTCATTAACATCAAATTTCGTGTCTTTTTCTAAAAGTTGGCATAATGGCTTAGTTATTTTAGAAAAATTTTTTATGTAACACCTGTAGAACCAACAAGTCTTAAAAAGTTTCTTAACCTTTTAAAATTAGTTGGAGGTGGTAATTTTTCAATAACTTGAAATTTTACAGGATCTACTTTCATGCCATTTTCAGAAATTTTATGCCCAAGTACAATTCCTCCTGCAACCATAAATTGACATTTTTCCCAATTTAGCACTAGGTTGATTTTTTCACATACTTCCAGAACTTTTTCTAAATTACTTGAACATAATTCAAACGAAGTTCCAAATACCGAAAAATCATCCATAAATACTTTCATTCCATGTTTAATAAAATTGCTAAAAATTGACATCACACATCTTTGAAATGTTACAGGTGCATTACATGGTCCAAAAAGCATTCTACAAAAAGGAAAGGTTCCATATGAGCTTGTAAATGTTGTCTTCTCTTGATCCTCTCGAGAAATTAGAATTGGTTGATAACTGATATATCCATCTAAAAAGCAATAATAATTGTTCCCAGCCAATCTATCCAACATTTGGCCTAAAAATGGTAAAGGAAAGTGATCTTTTCTGGTGGCCATGTTTAATTTTCTATAGTCAATACAAATTTGCCAACCAATAAATTATCTTATTGGAATTAATTCAATTTTTTCTCATTTTCTTCAACGATCACTCTTCCTTTCTTTTGAACATAGTGAATTGGACTTACCCAAGCATAGTTTGAAATAGGATATATAATTCCAACATCTAGCCATTTTAAAATTTCTTTTTTAACAACTTCTTTCATTATTGGGTTTAATCTCCTCTGAAGATTAGCTTTAGTTTCAAATTGTTCTTCTAATAAAATTCTGTGCATACAAATAGAAAGTCTAATTCCTTTTATATCTGCTAAAGTCCATCCAAAAGCCTTTTTCTATATTTTCAACGTCTTTATTAATTTTTCTTCTTGAATTTCAATTAATTCTGAAGATACAATAACAGACAATGTAAATGACTCTCCTAAAAACACATATTTTAAATGAGCAGGTAATATTTTCAGTTCAAGTTGTGGCGGTTTAATACTTGAAGGAATAAGATTTTTATTATTGTTTTCTAACAAGTTGAAAGTTTAAAATTTTCCTTGAATATAACCCAAATCTTCTTCGTTTATTTTGTCTTCATTTTCAAAAAATTCTTCTTGCCTCAATTTGTCTTTAAACTCTTCCTTAAATTGCTCATTAGTCAAATAATCAGTTACTTCCATCATAAGACATTCATTAACTTTTTCTATTGCTGGATATTTCATAGCTTTTGCAATATTAAATGTTACTTCTTGATCATTAAATATCATTATTAATTCTTTATTTTGCACATCTATCACAGATCTCTCTATTGCAAGAAATGGTCTCCCAAAATAATAGGAATTTCTTTATCTTCCAATACTATAAAGTCTACAAGGAAAACAAATTTATCCACTTTTACTAAAACATCCACTATAACTCCTTTTGGATTGTTATTGATTATCGGCTAATTAAAAAGTTACAGTAATAGGGAAAATCTCTCTTAAATCTAAACGTTTAAAGATCGATAAAGGCATCAGATTGATACTCGCTCCTAAATCACATAAAGTTTTTTCTAAAAAAACTTTTCAATGATAGCACAAGGTATTGTAAAAGTACCAGGATCTTTTAATTTTTCAGGAAGCTTTTTCTGAATAATAGCACCACACTCTTCACTGAGTGCAATGGTCTCACGATCTATAAACTTCCTTTTCTTGTTTAGTAAATCCTTCATAAACTTTACATAACTTGGCATTTGTTCCGAAGCTTCAACAAAATTAATGTTTATCGTTAACTTCTTAAGAATTTCCAAAAATTTTATAAATTATTTATCTTTGTTCTTTGCTCCAGTCTTTGAGGAAACAGAGGTAATAGTTTTTCTAAAGTTCCTTGTGTTTGTTCATTCTCATTTTGGCCACTTTCCATTTCTTCCTTCTGTTTATCAACTTTAGTTTCTCTTTCGATTCTTGATTCAACTTCCTCTCCACTTCGTAATAGAATAGCTTTAATTTGCTCCTTATTTTAATCTCTTGGATTAACTTCCACCAAACTCAGAAGAATTCCAGAAGGTTTGTTACTGAGTGCAGTAGCAATATGTCCAAATTGATTTTCAATATTTGTAATAGTAGCCCCTTGATTCTGAATTTGATTTCACATGTTTAACATGACTTCTTCCGTCATCAACTTCTTTTCCTTAGTTTGTGGGTTAGGAATAAAGTTAAATCCAGGAGGATAATAAGGTCAACAACTAGGATTTCCTTGGTTGTTCAAATTTCCGAAGGGATTCACCAAATTGTTATAATTATTCCAGCTAAAATTAGGGTGATTTTTCCATCAAGGATTATAAAAGTTAGAATAAAGATTGTTATTTCAATTATTTATAACATTTAAAGTTTCATGAGATGATTCTGTATCAATGATCTGTCCTAGTGAATTTTCCTCTAATACTTGGGGTATTTGATAATAGTTCACTCTTATTTGATTAATCTTTTTTGAAATAGCAGCAATTTGAGAAGCTAAAATAGACATTGCATCAGAATCATGAATACTAGATGCTCTCTTAGGATTTACCCTTTCAGAGGGCCATTGAAAATTGTTAGTAGCCATTTCTTCAATTAAAGAATATGCTTCATCAAAAGGTTTTGACAATAGTGATCCACCGACAACAGCATCTATAATAGATCTAAGTGATCCTACTAATCCATTATAATATGTTTGAATTATTAACCAGTCTGGTTGAGCATGGTGTGGACATTTTTTTAATAAGATCTTTAAATCTTTCCCAAGCTTCATATATCAATTCTTCCTCAAACTGACAAAAAGATGTAATATCATTTCTATGCTTAGCAGTTTTCAAGGGTGGAAAACATTTAACTATGAATTTTTGTGATAGTTTTTCCCAAGTTTTGATAGATCCACGTGCTAATGAATTTAACTAAGCATTGGCTTTATCCCTTAATGAAAAAGGAAAAAATCTAAGCCTAAGAACATCATTAGACATTCTGTCATATTTAAAAGTAGCACAAATTTTGAGAAGACTAATTATTTTGTACCATTTGTATAATCATAGGTTTAAGCTCAAATCAATTAGCAGTAACAATAAGAGTTTGAATAGTCAAGTGAAGTTCATCTGCTGTTGGATTAACATTTTATTTTAAAGGTCTTTGTCGATTTTCATTTATTGATTATTTAAGTTATTCGCCATTTTGTTTAAATTTCTAATTTCTCTTTGTTATTTTCAAAATTTTCTATTATTATGATCTATTTCTGAATTGTAAAGTACTAAAACTTTAGATCCAAGATTTTGCATGAACAAATATAATAAGCAAATAAAAATTTCTTTAAAAAAATTCTTAAATAAAAAGATATTTCTTTTTGGATTTTTTATTTTTAAATTTTATTTATAGTTATATTATCTCTAAATTTCCTAATTTACCAAATCTACTTAATTTATCATTACCTTCCCCTACAACGGTGCTAGAAACTTGATCCCGATAATATAATTGTGTAAAAATTATATAGTTGACTCTTCTATACAACAGTGCTAAAAACATGATGCAATTTTATGAATAAGAAATTTAAGCAATTAATTTTGGGATTCTATGCAAGTATACGTATTATTATCAAGTAATAAAGGACTTTCTATTTAAGACCCCAATATCGAGCACACGGGTAAGGTTTAAATTTGAAATGATAAATTTACTAGGAAATTCACAGAAACTCAAAACAAAATTACTGTCACTAATTTTGATTGTTGAGATATTATTTGAACTAAATTATTTAAATAATAACAAAACTGAAATACAAAGTTTAAACATTAACTACTAAACTATTAAACTATGTTTATGTGATGAAAATATCATATGTGAAAAACATCTTTCCGACTACAATGAGGTTTTCATAAAATGAGATGAAATAAATGATTCTAATAGGTATTGTGCCAAAATGGAGCAGTTTTAATTCTCTACACTTATATAGTTTTATAAAAAATCATTCGTTAATCCCAGGTTTATTGCCTAAATCTGTGGCTAGGATAGGAGAAAACTGGCTCCCTCTCCAGAGCTCCCACTTCCCTTCACTTGAAGGCTAACTCTCACTTTAGTTTTTAAACACTAAGACCGAATTGGGGATTTTAGTTTGTCACCCTAAAGATTCTCCATTTCTACACCCAATAAAGTATATTTCCTTATTTACTTGCCCTTAATTCCATGAAGAAAATTCTCCTTCGTGGAATCAAATGTGATCTTCACTCTATTGGAGAACTCATACTCCATTTCCAGGATCATATGTTTAACAACAAATTTTAACAATTCATTTGGCCATATCAAAAAGTAAATTAAGTTCGTAATTGAAAAATCATCACAATTTATTTTATATTTTAATATTGACACATCCAAATTATCTCTTCATTTTATCATATCTCAGAGTAGGGAGAAAGATAAAGTAAAATACTTAGACTTCATGAGAACAATACAACAAAAAACAAATTCATATATAAAAGAAAGTTCATACAACACTAATAAACAAACAACACTTATCTGAAACTCTTTCTCAAAGCAAATCCCTTGTAGCTTTTTCTAGGAAATGTAGGAAGAAGAAATCTCTCACTTTTATCCTTCTCCAACATTCTTAGAGAAGAATTCCCACTTAATCTCACCACAAAAAACTTTAAACTCATGAAGAAAAATCACTTATAGACTCCTAAATTGTGGTGGAATGAAGATGAAAAAAAGTGTATGGAGGTGAGGTGTGGCGAAAATGAGCAAGGAAGGACAAAGAGGAATGAAGAGGAGGCTAATAATGACCAAGAGAGATAGTTTTTCTGATGAATTTTGGCCCCAAATAGAGCCTAAAGTCGGTTCCCCAATAGGTGCATCCAAAACTCTTCAAAAAGCCTCTAAATTGGTTGAATCTTCTAGAAATAGGGCTTGAACCGCCATAAGCATCGTCGGCACCAGTGTTCATTTAATTAATTTCTGCTCTTTATCAAACGGTGACGCGACGCTGAACAAATTTTCAACTTCATAATTTTTGCTCCAAATTTCATCCTTTTTGCTTCCTTTTTGCTTCAAGTCCAAAAATTCAACAACCTGTAAGAAAACATAAAAATACCTTCCATTAAAGTACAATATCATCAAAAATGAGGATAAAATGTGGGTCTAAAAATGCATAATTTAGGTGTATCTTATTGCACTTTAATGGAAGGTATTTTTTTATTTTTGGTTTCAGGTACATGGAAGGGACATTTGGAGAAAATGAAGGAAAAATGAGCAAAAGTGGAGCAAAATGGTATGGCGCCATAGTGTTGGCTCTAGGCACAATATTGCCAATAGAGGCGGGTAATGGGCACTATAACGCACAAACTGACACTATAGCGCCAATAACTACCCTTCTAGAAGATTGACACGACTCGCAATTACGTGTATGTTTATTGTCCAAAATTTTACCAAAAAAATGTCTCAAGTTATATCTAGCGGCTAGTGTGAACAAATATTATGATTTATGATTTATGTAATAAATTTTCACACTAGGGGTGCTACGCAAGTATATGTATCAGTTCATGTAATATTGGATTTTCCCTAAAAACTCTAGTATTGATCCCACGAGGAAAGTGGTAACTCCTAAAATAAACTTACAGAATTTACATGTAAATTAAAATTAAACAGATAAGAGTTCTATAATGGTATGCTTGCTAAAAAATAGTACTATGGAATTAAAAAGAAAGTAACATCTAAATATAATAGCTTAATAAAATATAACAACGAGTTTGGATATCATGGAAATCCTTTCCAGTTGCAAAGAGATTTTAACCAATGTAGGATTTAAGTGATTTAAGAAAAACTTGATGTATGGGGACAAATAGAAGCATGCTTTATTCTATACCCCCTCCCGGTGTTAGCAAAGAACATTCGTTAACTTAAGGCCTATTCCTTAACATCTCAGTTCCGCATTAAAACTATTTAGCATCTCACCTCTAGATGTTCATAAGCCTATGCCTCTATGATGGCAAAATCCCAATGATAGGGAGTTAAACCTTAAGCTAAATTGATTAAAATCTATCCTGTCACTCTAGAACAAACCAATTATATGCCCATCAAAGCTTATGTCCCTATTTATTTGCACTCCCCTTTTGATGATTGTCATGGCTCTACCTCAAATGAAGTGTGGTATCCATTAGTTGGGTGAAATTATAGCCCTCCCAGGTCATTATGTTTCTCTTTAACCTCACAAATTGTTAGTTTATAAAGTAATGAAGATTCTGTAAAAGTACCATATCACTTTTTAAGAGTAAAAAGAAGTTTTTAAATCATTCTCATCCCACAAGAATAATTCTCATATGGAAGGAGAAAGAAAGGGAATTACTAAGAATTCATGGAGATTAAACGAAAACAAAACGTATACAATGACATCCAAATCATACAAAAAAAAAACATAAGCACAAATAGAAAGTATTTTATGTCTTTTCCCTAAGTAAATTTCTAGGAGTTTTCTTTAAGAAATCACAAAACTTTTACATACTAAAACACACTCACACTTACTCTTAAACACAAAATAAGAAAATCCTAATTCACTATTGTCGTCCAATTGAAGTTTTGAGGCTCCAAAAGGTCTCTAAATTCAGCCAAATCCTTCTCATTTAATAGAAAACAAAAAAAAAGCAAGGGTCTCCAAAATTTGGACAAATTCAATGGATTTTCTAGAAAGGCAGTTACTGGTGTTGTAGCGCCCAACTGGTTGGAGTCTGGCGGTATTAGAGCCAGGGGTGGTGCTATAGGCCACCTATATTTGCTCATTTTTGCTCCATTTCCCCATATTTATTCTAGATGTCCATTACAAGTATTGGAAACCAAAAACATGAAAAATACTTTTTCTTAAATTACAATATCATTAAAAATATACATAAAATGCTTATAAAATATGCACTAAAAATAAGTTATTTTTAGGTGGTTCAATTCCTCCAAACTTAAACGTTACTTGTTCTCCAGTAACTCCGTATATCATATAAAATTTTATAATTTGTTGTAGCAAATTTAACTTAAAGTTTTCTAAAAGTTTTGCTTTATAAATGCTATAATGAAACTTTCAATAATTTTTTTAACAACTCAGGTTAAAAGTAAAAATGCAAGAATATTTAGCTGTTATCTTTAAAAATTCTGATTTTCTATTTATTTCAAAATTAATTGTAATTTATAAGAAACTTAGAAGAATTATTAGGAAAAGAATTTCATGAGAAATTTATTAGTAAAAGTGCTAATAATTTTAAGTCTAAGTTTAGAATGTAATTAAGTTT
>NEWO01000670.1:11668-26102 GCA_003013225.1 Phalaenopsis aphrodite | reverse complement strand
AAAAAAAAGGAGTGACAGAGACTCCCTACATGTGAAACTGAAATAAGGTTACAAAGCTATATGGGGCTTGGTTCACAGACAAAAACCAAGGATCACCCAAAAGGTGGCAAGGCCTCCCAAGAGAAAAAAAAATACCAATGTAACTTATCAAAAAAGTTGTCCCCAAACAATAGGGCTGAAAAGAAGAAGGAAATGAAACATAACAAAATAGTAAGGACTTACTTAGGAAACAAAAGCCTTCCCTAGACAGGATGGTTAGAATAAACATCAGTGGACATCCACCTTCTAATATAAGACAAATCAGTGAGATCTACCCTAACCAACCAAGCCAGCTCCACAGGAGGGTTAGTATATACTTTTGACAACATAGAGAAAGCACCTTGATGGGCAAGCAAATTAGTACATCTGTTACCTTCCATGAAAATATGCTTCCAGATAGTCTAAAGGTTATGAGTCAACTTCATGTGAGTGATTTGCTTAACAACATGTAGAAGAAACCAAGGTGGGGAGATGTTATCTTTTAAAAGCTAGAATAACCATAATGAGTCCATCTCCATAATTCGTAGGTTCCATCCCATAACAACAGCTGTTTGAAGGGCCCATACCACAGCTAAGGCTTCAGCCTGCAAAGCATTTAGAGCAGAAGTGGGAGATTGGAAACACAGTAGGCAATCCCCAGCATTATTTTTGAAAATCCCTCCAATTCTAGCAGTGTCTTCTATAACTCCCATCAGTGTTGATTTTGATCCAAGGATAAGAAGGTTTCCTCCAATGGAACAACTGAAATTTTTGCCTGGCAGCAGAAACTTGGGTATTGAGGATTTGGGAACACCCAGGAATTTTAATCTTATACCACATGAGATTGATTATCTTAAGAGTATATGCCAAGCAATTGGTAGCAATTTGTGTAGCACTTTGGATTTTCCCCTCACATTTACTGTTATTCCTTGCCATCCAAATGAACCATGTAGTAATAAAGGGGATCATTTCAGCATGGTTCCCTTTCCAAACTTTCCAACAGTCAAGGAAGTTTCCAAAATTCAGTAAATGGGAAGGGAAACTAAGATTAGTAGCTACCTATGTCCAAACACCTTGAGCAATAGGAAAAGAGAAAAACACATGATTTAAGGATTCCTCTTGTTGGCAATAGAAAGTACATCTTGAAGGTCCTTTTAGATACTTTAGTTTGAGTATATCATCAGTGAAAATAATATTATGAAAACAATTCCAGTGAAGAAGGACATAGAAGGGCTGAGGTATTTCATCCACATGGCACTACCCCAATCCTTATGGTGCCAATTATTTAATTGGGAGTATGCAAATTTGGTAAAAGAAGTATGAGGGGGATTTTTAGTCACAATTCTATCTAGTTTACGTGGAGTAATTGGGACCTTAAGAATTTGAAACACTTGTTCAAGATTCACCATATAAGCCAACATGTCTCTATTCCAAAGATGATTATTCTAGCAAAGATGATTAGAGGTGTTGATAGATGAGTCCTGAGAGGTTGATGGTTCAAATTTACCCTCCATAAGCCAATTATCAAAAAAAAATCAACTTTTCCCTCTCCCACATCCCAGATAAAAAGGTCTTCAGCCACACACCTAATATGCAGGAGCTCAGTCCAAATTCTAGAATCCCCAGATTTTCTAAAGGTAATTGATGGATGGGAGTGTTTGCAATATTTTAATCTCATATAGTTAGCCCACAAAGAATTATATTCTCTAAATTTAGTCCAGAGTTTACAATAGAAGATTTCATGAAGCTGTTGGAAGGACTTCATGCCAAGCCCCCTGCAGCTAGAGGTAGACAAAGCTTATCCCAACTAAACCAGTGAGCTTGTTTATGATTGCCTTCCCATAAGAATTTATTCAACATCACCTCTAGATTTTTCTATATACCTCTTTTCATTTTCACCATTTGCAAAATATACATAAAGAAAGAAGCCAGGATACTTTTAATTAAGGTTAACCTTCCCCCTTGTCACAAAAAGGAATTAGTCCAACAAGAGATTTGCTTGGAAACTTTATAAACCACCTTATCAAATTGAGTTTGGTTCTTCCTTCCTATAATTAACTGTACCCAAAGATAAACCAAGGGGCTGGTAATAGATTCAAAACCAGTAAAGTCTTTGATCCAGTTTTTGGTAGCAGGATGTAACTTATTGCTAAATATAAGTTGACATTTCTTTGAGTTTAGAGAGAGATCAGAGATCTGTTGGAACAAGTTTAGCAGGTTAACCACCTTCTTCACTGTTGGTTTTGAGGCCTTAGAAAATAGTATGAAGTCATTAGCATAACATAGATGACTTACAAAAAAATTTGCTTTATTAGAAAATCTGAGATATTCCATTTCAAAAAAATAATGGTTAAGAAGCCTAGATAAGTAATCCATAACCAGAATGAAAATATATGGAGAAAGGGGTCCCCTTATTTAATTCCCCTAGTAGCTTGGAACTGCCCTTGAGAGTTCCCATTAATAAGAATGGTATAATAAGTATTGTTAAGCCACCTGTGGATGATTTGGCAGAAGGAATTTTGAAACCACTTAGCTTTAAGAACCTCCAAGATAAAATTCCAATTGATAGTGTCATAAGCTTTAGAGATGTCCAGCTTATATATAAGATTACCCCCTCTGCAAGGCTTGTCAATATCCAGAAAGAGTTCCTGTGTAAGTAACACATTATCAGTAATTTGTCTTCCTAAAACAAAAGTAGACTGATTAGGAGAGATCATCCAAGATAAATGTGGTTTTAATCTAAAAACCAAAAGCTTTCTAATAAGTTTAGACAGCACAATGGTGAGAGATATGGGTTTAAAATGATCCCAATTAGATTTCTGGTCTCCCTTTGGGATTAAAGTAATGGTGGATTGGGCAAAGTAATGTGACATATCCTCCCCCCTGAAGAAGGCCTGGACAACTTCTAGAACATAAAATTTAATCACCTCCCAAGTTTGTATGTAGAAAGTAGAAGTAAAACCATCTGCCCTAGCCACCTTGTCACCATCAATAGAACATAAAGCTTTCCAAATTTCTTCCTCAGTAGGAATAAATGTTAAATATAGGCACTGGATATCAGAGAATTTGTCATTAAGTAAGCTAGGGTCAAAGTTGAGGAGAGTAGCCTCATGGGTTTTAGATAAAGGGTTTTGAAAGTGATCAATAGCATCTCTGTGAATTAGATTAGTACCTTGGACCCAAATGCCATTGTTATTTTTAATCTTTAGGATGGTGTTGGAATGTCCTCTTTGTTTAATACAGGCATGGTAAAACTTTGTATTCCTATCCCCATCAACAAATTTTATGATGGAAGCCTTCTGTTTATAGAACTCTTCCTCCTACAGAATAGCTTGAAGCAGATTTGCATTAGCTAAGTCACTTTGGTCATAATCAGTTACGTTATCACCCAAAATAGTTAAAACATAGTCGAAATCATAATCATTATATTCATAAGACCCTAGAGGGACAAAAAGATAATCATACAAAGTCAAGGGTTCAAGGTTTTTCTTCCCTGAATCTGAGACAACTAATCTAGTAGAGGCGGACCTTATCCTACCCCCCGTGCTATCAATCTTTGTAGTGACGCTTCTCCTCTTATTCTTTGTCCTTGACAATGACGGCTCTCCTGACGAAACTTTCATCTCGGGCTTGGTTGTTGCAGACTCTGAAAGAAGGCTTGTTTTGATGTAGACTAGATCTTGTTCAGTATGTTCTTGGATGATCTGCTCTAGACTTCATTCCATTCTTCATCTCTGGTATATGCAAAAGATTGTTTTGATGGATCTTATATTTTATTGAGGACCCTCTTGAGTTCATCCCAAGTTGTACTCCATCCATTTGTTCCAGTATACGGATCAATTAGGGAGATTGGCTTGAACAAAATCATATTTATGGAACCTTTTTCAGGTTCTTTTAAATATTCTTTTGGGATTTTTATGTTAAGGTTCCTCTCGAGTCAGTCTTTAAAGATAAAGCATTTTTCTATTGTGTGCCCAAGCAACCGATGGTATGGGCAATAATTTGGTTCATTCTTCTTATCCACCTCTTCGGGCTTCTTCGGATCTGGTAGTTTGAACTCTGGCTTCTTCATCAGACTTCTGAATATTTAGGTATAGCTTCATCTTTGAAAGAATACACTGTTTTACGGTCACTCTGACAGGGACATTTTCTTATCCCTTGTTTGAGGTGATCCTTCTTGAGGTGGTCGTTGGTTGGATTAACTACTCTATTTCTAAGCGTGCTGTGACAAAGACTGGCGAGGATCTTCTGCATATATTTTTATAGGCTTCTTTCCTTTGTCGATGGTCGCTACTACTGTTGATTTCTTTTCGAGCACTCTGGTCACCATAACTTTTTCATGTGGCTCCATATGCTTGATTTCTTCTTGAAGGCTGCTAGCTTTACTGAGTAGCTTCTTGAAGGATTTGATGGTGAGTCCCTTGAGCATGAAAGCTACTGGCCCATGAATGCTCTTGAGTAGAATTTCAATCACATGATGTTCTTATAGTTGAGGTTCACATTTCATGCTAAGGTTTCTCCACCTCAAAATATAGTCCACCAAAGTTCTGCTAGGCTTTTGTTTTTTCATCATGAGCTCTCCAATAGACACATGATGTTGTTCCTCAGAAAATCTTTTCACAAACAGTTGTTCCAACTCGAAAAATGTTTTAATTAACCAGTTGAGCAAGTCAGCGTACCAGTCAAAAGAAATTGCTGACAAGCTGCTGACGAACTACCAAAATAGTAGAGCTTCACTATTTCTCATGTTGCCACAGCTGGCTTGGAAATATGCTTTATCCTGTCTGGGATTTCCAGTCACATGAAATATCTTAAAGTTTGGGGCCACAAAACCCTTGGGGAAAAGCAAAACATTGAATTCCTCCGGGTAAGGTCTATCCTTTAGAACCAATGCACTAACCTTAGATTGGGTTAAAGAGTTCCGCACTTGTTAAACCATTTTCTTGAATTCCTTTCATGATATAACACCTGATGGAGAATCCTTTCTTTGTTGCTCATCTCTGTTTGCTGAAGCAACCCCTCTTCTTTCATCTGTGATGTGTATGATTTCCGGCTGATTTATCTCTGGAGAAGCCAATTGTGGCGCTTTTGATTGCCCCTGAATAGTGGCCATAGCGGTCATGGCTGCGGTCATTTCTTCTATTCTTTCTCTAGTAGACTAACTTGCTCATTCCTTAAGAGGATAGCCCTATGCAGTTCATCTACAGCGTTCTCTTTGGTGTGAGGTTGAGCCTCGCACGTAGATGTGGCTGCTCTTGTTTCGATTACATGGACATCCATGAAATCTTCCTCCAAGTAATAATTGTAATCAAAATTTTCATCGTCGCTATCGACGGAAACTTTGTATTCTCGAGCTAACTCAAAAATCATGATCCTGAGTTTCTCAACTTTCTCTTCAATTACAGATTCCTTGATTACTTTAAGATCTGGAGAACCCTGATGGACATCCTCTATTTGTTCCTCCATCTCACTGGCTATTGTTGCAACAATGTCAGATATTTCAGATCCTGGTTTCATTTCCTGTCGTGCGTTTTCACCAGACTGTATCGGTGCAGCGACTTTGCGTACCCATACTTTTTTCTTTTTTGATGATGATGTCTCAGGATGGAGTGTCTTAGTAGAAATATCAGTATGTCGAGGGAAACTATGCTCCACATGGTGTAGACCGGCTACAGTGCTAGGTAATCGTCTTGTCTTTGCCTTTGGGATTGTATAAAAATCTCCATAACGGGTGACGGGTAAGATTTTCGGACCCGGTGTCGACTTAACCGATCAACTGCCTACGATCCTGGTGGCGGTATAATCAGTAGTAAACACTGCGATATCAACTCGGTTTCCTAAATAGAACCAAATGGGGATGCAAGTAGGTGACACTACAGTTGTCTTGTGAAACTGTCTGTAGACTTGACGCCATTCAAAGTTTCCTTCTTAATGCGAGGGGAAATTGCATCTCCTACTTGTTTAAGTAACTCGCTAACTGAACATCTTTCTTTGGTAGCTAGCCTTTTGAAAACTGCACTAACTTGGGTGATAGGAGTGAACTCCTTTCTCTCCTCATCATGTCCATGATGAGGTAGTAATGTGGCAACGATTCTCCGAATACTTTCATATTCATCGGTATCCATTAGAGGATGGAATCTACTCCCTCGTAGGAGTGGATAAATTTCTGGTAACACTTCTTTATCTTGATGAGGCTCCTCCTCAACAGGTCTCTCCTTGGGAGCCTGCCCTTTGATGACCATCCAAACTCTTCTGTTGCGGCTCCTCTTTTTAGTTCGGGTCAACGGTACAGTGCTTGAACTTGATCTAATTTCAAAGACGAGTGGTTGGAGAGTTAATCCCTCAGTAGGATCCTCAATAATCATTTCTTCTTTCCCCTTAACAGCAGCGGGGATAGCAGGTTTGGTGGGTGTCATGACGACAGTAGTTTTAGACTTCTTGCAGGCAAGGAAGTCTTGAATGCAGCTCAAGCTGAATTCTGCAAACGGTTCATGTATTTCTAGTGCATCGATCTTCATTACCACAAATGTAGCTTTCCCGAGGATGACCTTGAGATCTTCAAATCCGGCTCCATACTTGATGGTTGGAGCGAGATTACGGGCTCCATCGCTCGTTGGCAAGTTGCATGAAAAGGTCAGCGCTGGGTAGGCCATTGCAGCAGGCTTTAAAACAAAAAGTTTTGGGGTTAGTTATATGGCCAAAAACATCATAATTTTTAGTACAAGCACTGAAAGTAGAGGTTGATCTATAGACCGGGCGAGTCTTAATTTATGGGAATTTTTTTCTTAATTTGTTTAAGAAAAATCAAGAGGTGGAAAATTTAATTAATGTAAGAAAATTTCAAAGTGCGTGCAGCACAACTCAATTTGCAAAGTAGCAAATCAAATTTGAAAGGGAGATGTAAAGTATTTTAGGACCCAGTACGAGACCCATTTAGTGGCAGTCAATGCCCAGGTGGAACAAGTCCACCGACACACCTATTGGGGGTTCGACCCCACATGAAAATTTAGAGAGTCCTTAATGGCCTTCTGAACCCCTCTGTTCAAAGATGGTTGAACAACTAGTCCTGAAGTTCAAGGAGTTAGTTGTACTTTCCCAAGACAGAAATGGGTAAAGTATGCCAACAGAAGAACGATAATTTGGTCCAAGAGGGACATGGACTTTTGGTGAATTGGCCAATTTTGATTATTTTGGGTAGTTTGGGTGTTTTCAAGGTATTTGAAATTATTTTTGAACCATGTTGGATATTTTGGGTAGATTAGGGAATTTTGACTAAATTTGGGGTTCCAAGGGTATCTAGGTAATTTGGGGGAATTTAGGGGCAAAAGGATATGTTGGATATCATAGTAGAGTTGGAGTACCAACCTCCATTAATAAGCCATGGACCAATGGAAACCACATTTTGGGTCCTCTATGTAGTGGTCTTAGCCAAACCCTATCCTTGGGCTAGTGGGTTTAGGGGACCACCTACAGGAGTCTTCCAAAATTATCAAGTGACCAAAGCCTAGAAGTTTAAATTTAGGGTAGTGAGTAATTGTGAGCGCAAGTGATTGCAAGTGAGTGCCTTAGCCCTAGATCAACACCTAGGGACAATCCTGAGGTCCAATGGTCCTAAGGGTAACTCATCTAGAGTTCCCCTATAGTGACCCCACTTGCTAAGTGCTGGAGGTTAGGACCAATATGTGGAACTTCAAGTTGAGTAAAGAGGAGTGTAGAATTTCTAATGGTGAGAATTCCTTGTCTAGTTTTCTAAGAATAGTCAAGAGGAAAATCCTATGGCCAGACCTTAGGCTACTGAGGAGGAAAAACTAAACCTCAACCAAAAGTAAGGTCAATAGATTTACTTAGTCCAAATGGATTTACTAAACTCAACACAATGAGTTCCATACTTTTATTTAATCCACAAGAAATCTTGTTAGCAACCGTAGGTTACCTCATTTGAGGGATTCTCGATCATTCGATAGAGATGAATTATTTTAGTTGCAATTGTTGTTTTGTGATGTTTGTCATTAAATTTTGAATTGTCATATATTTTGAATGTTGTGGCGGTGAATTTTATCTTGGTTGATTTTAGTTTTGGTTTTGTGTCTATCATAGCATTTTTGGTTTTCATGTAGGGTGACATCATTGTTTAACATGGAAGCTAGAGCCAAGAAGTACAAAAAATTAAATGCACTAATTTAAAAGCATACGTGTCAATTCTTCTCATTCATCCACCTAAAAGGTTAGTACTTGCGAAGCATGTAAATAATTTTGCAGAGAATTTAAGTTGCATGACTAGATGAAGCTTTAGCTACCAAACCCCAAGTGGAGGATTGTAGAACCAAAATATGACAAGTCTAATTTGCCCTTCAGAATGTCCAATAGATTTTGAAATGCTTGAGGCATGACCCTAGACTATTTTTTATGAAACTTTTTGTCTAAGTATTTCAAAATGCTCGAGGCATAATTCAAAAAATTATGAAATTTTGTCCAAGTATTTCTCTGACCTAGGGAAACTTCTAATAATTTTCTCATAAATAAGAACTTTATTTTGGAAAAATAATCAAATAAATCAATTTGTAAAAAATCTTATTTTCTTAGTTTAAATAAATATTTAAATTAAATGGAAATTTGAGAAGTCCACATATTCTCTTCTAATATTGTAATTACCTCATGGATATGACACTCTAAACCCTCAAAGTCATTTAAGTTGTGTTTAATGTGTTATGAGGTGAAGTGCCCTAAGGACAAAGTGGTAATTTTAGAATTTGCTGCCTTAATCAAAATTTAGGTTTAACCAAGGGAAAATGGGTAATTTTGATCTTGATAAAAACGTTTGGATGATTAAAATAAAATGTGATTAAGAGGTTGAAACTCACTCACCACCCTTGCACAAAATCATAATTCCCCTAACCTTCATGACTTGGAAGTCAATTAAGATCAAATGATTCTTAAGTGATGGGCTTAAGCTGGAAAGATGATAATTTACTTTTCTTAAGCCCTGTTGAGCTCACTTTTTGTTGAGGTTTAGTTTTTCCTCTTTAGTAGCCTAAGGTCTAGCCATAGGACTTTCCTATTGACTATTCTTAGAAAACTAGGCAAGGAACCCTCACCATTAGAAATTCTACAGTCTTCTTTACTCAACTTCAATTTCCACATATTGGTCCTAACCTCTAGCACTTAGTAGGTGGGGTCACTATGGGAGAACTCAAGGCGAGACTGCTGGACCTTAAGGTTGACCTTGGGTGTTGGTTTAGGGCTAAGGCACTCACTTGCAATCACATAAACTCACAATCACTCACTACCTTAAACCCAAAATTTCTAGGCTTTGGTCCCTTGATACTTTTGGGAGACTCATGTAGGTGGTCCCCTAAACCCATTAGCCCTATGCTTGGGTTTAGCTAAGGCCTCTGCATAAAGGGCCCAAAATGTGGTTTCTATTGGTCCATGGATTATTAATGGTGGTTGACACTCCAACTCTACCAAGATACCCAACTTAGCCTTTTGCCCCTAAACTCCTCCAAATTACCTAGATACCCTTGGGACCCCAAATTTGGCCAAAATATCCAAATCTACCCAAAATACCCAACTTGGTTCAAAAATCATTTCAAGCACCTTGAAAGCACCCAAACTACCCAAAATCAACAATTTGGCCAAAATTTCCAAAACTACCCAAAATACCTAACTTGGTTCAAAAATCATCTCAAACACCTTGAAAACATCCAAACTACCCAAAATCACCAAAATTGGCCAAATTACAAAATCACCCCCTCGTTAGCCCCAATTCCAAAAATACCAAAAAATTCTAAAAAATTCCAAAATTTCTCAAAACCTTTCAAATATTCTTAATTTCATTTTTCTCAACTATCACATGACCCAATTCAGTCAATTTGACCATCTTTGACCAAAACCCCCAAATTACCCTTTAAAAGCCCATATTTTCCCCAAATTACCCCAAATGTCTATCCAATTGATCTCAATTTACCTTAATTTCAGTTCTAAACTCAAGTTCACCATTGATGTGACCAATCTAGACCAAATCCAAGCTCAATTGGCCCATGTTTTGAACCCAATTTTGAGCTAAACTAGAAACCCAATTTTTGCCCTATGGTTTGGTTCCACCAAATTGAACCCATGGCCTACTCCATTGGCCACAATTTGTGTTGAAAAACTTTCATAACATCCCCATACATCGAAATTGACCTTCAATTGGCCTTGGTGAGACCTTAGTATCATTTGATTTTAACCTAAGTCCAAAAGCCCCAAATTTTCATCAAATTGGCCATGTCTGAAAATCCCATCAAATTGAGGGTCTTAACCCCAAAATTTCCACTCCATCCCTTAATGAAAAATCTCCAAAACACCTCCCTTGATCATTTGAACAATTCAATTTGGACTTATCCCAAGGATAGCCCAACCAAGACCCATGTCTAACCCAACATGACCAAATTGGCCAAATTTCAAAAGTCCCTCAAATTGATCTACCAATTGAATTCAAAATCACTTCAACCCTTCACAAAAAATCTTCATAACAGTCATCTACACAATTTTGATCAATCAATTAAGCCATTTTACATGGCTATCCTAGTCCATACCCAAACTTTGATCACCTGAACCCACATTGAACCATGCATTAAAGATGGCCTAACTACCCCAAAGTCACCAAAATAATGATTCCACAGCCATTAATTGGACCCTAGTGACTAGCCTAAACCTATTAAAACCACATAAACTAAGCAATGGACAAAAGGTCCCCTAAATTAAGGAATTTCATGCCATATTTTCTTAAGATTAGGATATTTTTGCCAAAACAAAGCCTAAACACATTAAGTTGTTTTGAAAGATTCCCCTAGATGTCCTGTGCTCCTATCCACCTCCCCCCGCCATGGTCAGTAGGCCTACTCACGGAAGAAGCTCAAAATCGAGAGCCACGCCCATGGAGCTTCACCCAAATCAAATCTGTAGGCCAACTCAGCCAAATCTAATTGTAGAGCTCCTCTGCCCTCCACCTAACCACCACAATGCACCCAAAAATATGCTCTGAGAGCCACCCCATGGCCATTTTTATAAGAACTCACCTCCACAACCTTGGAGGTAATGCTGAAATTTTCTTTGAGAGAGCCCCCCAAACTTCTCACAAAGCTTCTCCGAGGTTCCATCAGTGCAATCCTACCCTCTTCACCATTGAATTCCACTGTAGAAACTCAATTTTGAGCTCAAACCTTTGCCAAAAACCAGGACAGAGCTCATTACACTTCCACAGTCCACCAAACTTCAATTACTTGTGCCCACACCTTCACAACCGAGAAAGAAGCCAAAGCCCAATAAAATCCCCCTCTGAAATATCCTCTACAATAGCTCTAGACCAACACCCAAATCCGGCCGTGATCGAAATCATACCTAGACATTTCACCATGACTAGAGGCTCAATCCCTAGCCTCCTTGGACCTCAGCGAACGTGCTGAGAGCATCTGAGTGAAGCTTCACTTCTCAGAGCTAAGATATAAATCCTCTCCTCCTCCTGAGCCTATTTTGATTCCTCTTTTAATTAAGCTTAATTTAATTGCATGATTACCTTCACTTTTCAGAGCCAAGGTATAAAACTTCATTTCAAACACCTTGAAAACACCCAAACTACCCAAAATCAATAAAATTGGCCAAATTACCAAAATGCCCCTCCTTACCCCAAAATTCCAAAAAATTTTGAAAGCCTCCCAAATATTCCAATTTCATTTTTCTCAACTATCACATGACCCAATTTGGCTAATTTCACCATCTTTGACCAAAACCCCCAAATTGCCCTTTAAAGACCCATATTTTCCCCAAATTACCCCAAATGTCTATCCCATTGGTCTCAATTTACCCCAATTTCAATTCTAAACTCAAATTCACCTTTGATATGACCAATATAGACCAAATAAAAGCTCAATTGGTCCATGATTTGAACTCAATTTTGAGCCAAACCAAAAACTCAATTTTGGCCCTATGACTTGGTTCCACCAAATTGAACCCAAAGTCCACTCAATTGGCCACAATTTGTGTTGAAAAACCTTCATAAAATCCACATACATCAAATTTAACCTTCAATTATCCTTAGCGAGGCCTCAATTTCATTTGATTTCAACCTAAGTCCAAAAGCCCCAAATTTACCCCAAATTGACCATGTCTCAAAATCTCAACAAATTGAGGGCCTTAACCCCAAAATTTCCACTCTATAAAAAATCTTCACAACATCTCCGTTGATCTTGTGGACCATTCAATTTGGACTTAGCCCAAGGATAGCTGAACCTAGACCCATGTCTAACTAAACATTCCCAAATTGGCTAAATTTCAAAAATCCCTCAAATTGACCTACCAATTGAACTCAAAATCACTTCAAACCTTCACCAAAAATCTTCATAACAATCATCTAAATAATTTTGATCAATATATTATGCCAATTTACATGGCTAGCCTAGCCCATGCCCAAACTTTGATCACTTGAACCCACATTGAACCCATGCATTAAAGATGGTTTAACTACCCCTAAGCCTCCAAATTTATGATTCCACAACCTTTAGTTTGACCCTAGTGACCAGCATAAACCTATTAAAACCACCTAAACTAAGCCATGGACCAAAGGTCCCCTAAATTAAGGGATTTCATGCCATATTTGCTTAAGCTTAGGATATTTTTGCCAAAACAAAGCATAAACACATTAAGTTGCTTTGAAAGATTCTCCTGAATGTCCTGAGCTCCTAGCCACCTCCCCCTGCCATGGTCGACCGGCCTAGTAATCGGAGGATCTCAAAACTGTGAGCCACCCTGATGGAACTTCACCCAAATCAAACCTAGAGGCCAGCTCAGCCAAATCAAATTGTAGAGCTCCTCTGCCCTCCACCTAAGCACCACAATGCACCCACACATTTGCCCTGAGAGCCACCCCATGACCATTTTTATAAAACTCACCTCAATGGTCATGGAGGTATTGCTAAAAATTTGTTAGAGAGAGGCCCCAAAAGTTCTCATAGAGCTTCTCTGAGATTCCATCAGTGCAATCCAACACTCTTCCCTCGTTCAATTCCACTATGGAAATTGAATTTTAAGCTCAAACCTTTGTCAAAAACCAGGACAGAGCTCATTGCACTTCTATAGTCCACCAAACTTCAATTACTTATGCCCAGATCTTCACAACTGAGAAAGAAGCCAAAGCCCCATAAAATCCCCCTCTGAAATAGCCTCTACAATAGCTCTAGACTAACACCCAAATGCAACCGTGATTGAAATCATACCTAGACATTTCACCAAGACCAGAGACTGAATCTCTAGCCTCCTTGGACCCCAACAAACGTGCCGAGAGCCTCTGATCAAAGCTTCACTTCTCAGAGCCAAGGTATAAAACTTCTCCTCCTCTAGAGCCTATTTTGATTCCCTATTTAATTAGGCTTAAATAATTGCATTATTACCGTACAAATATGTTTGTATAACTTAGATGAGTCCATAGGATCAAACCTGAGGTGATTTGGTTGAGTCTAGGCTGAGATCTTTAGTGTGGACGGTCACGGGATCACTCTATCGGGGACGATGACGGGGAGTCATCTGATCACACGTGTATCAGATGGATGGAGGAGATTGAGCCAGACAGCGCTTCCTTACATGAACCGCGGGTCGATTTAGTGCTGAGGTGGACGACGACGTCAAATAGGAGCGCGCTGCGTGGAGCTTCGGAGCCGTCGTAGGTTGATGTGGCACTGTACGTTTAAATAGTTAAATAGGGATTTACTTAATTCAGAAAATGATCCCTAACTTAAAAAATTCATATCTTGGTGTAGAAAAATTACAAAAAAAAAAGTAAAATACCCTCTTGCTAACTGAACAGAGGAGAAGAATGTGAAAGCAATTTTAAGTCCATGTGATGCATATTTTATTTTTACTTAATTAAATACTGATTTAGATGTTTTTATTCTCCATGCATGTAGTAATATCATCATGGCTTGAAATTTTAGCATGTCATTATCTCTGTCTTAGGAAACATTTCCTGATTTTTCCAAAGTTAGAGGAGGTCCCTGAACAGAGAATCATATTTTTCAAGTTTATATGCATTATTGGCTTAAATTAATCATTGAAATTAGCATGTTGCTTAGAAAAATCTAAGAAAATTTTGGAAGGTTTAATATGACCATAAAACCCTTAAGAAATTTTCTCATGAGCCAGGTCATTCAAAATATACCTAATCTTCACAAACCCTAAATCACTAAAATAATTAACTTTTAAAAATACAAACAACAAAATGATTTGATTTTTTTTCTCCACTATTTTTTAGGATCCAAAAAACTCACCATAAACATTTTAAAGCATTTTGAGTTCATTTGGTAACTTAAGTTGATTTTTAAACATAAACAACACTTTTGGCACTCAAACTAATCTTGGAAATTAGCATATTGCTTAGAAAA
Organism: Phalaenopsis aphrodite; assembly: GCA_003013225.1. Taxonomy (NCBI): domain Eukaryota; kingdom Viridiplantae; phylum Streptophyta; class Magnoliopsida; order Asparagales; family Orchidaceae; genus Phalaenopsis; species Phalaenopsis aphrodite. Next base: position 11,670 of record NEWO01000670.1, on the reverse strand, counting down.
AT
>NEWO01000669.1:320809-340281 GCA_003013225.1 Phalaenopsis aphrodite | reverse complement strand
AGAAAATGTGATTTTTTAAAATTTAATTTAATTTATATAATTATTTTCATGCAAAAATAGGATTTTTCAAAGAAAATTCTTAACTTGACCAAGGTAAATTATAATCCATTGAAATTTTTACTGGAGGTAGACCTAGACCAGAGAAACCATTGAATCAAATTTCATAATTTTTTAAATTCTGTGTGATTTATCAGAATTATTTTAAATTCTGGATTATTTAATAAAAATAAAATATTTTTAGTGGTAAAAATTAAGTTTTATATTTTTAAAAAATCTCCCTAAGGTCAGAGAACTCAGAGGAGAAAAGTTTATTTTTTTCTGATTTTTCCTTGATATATTGAAATTATTTTAGTGAAAACTCTTTTTTAGCCTTTTAAAAATTATTTTTAAGCTTTAAAATTCAATATCTTTATTTAGAAAATCAGGGAAAATATTCTAATTGTTCTTAATCAATTAGGAAGCAATTTAGAACATTTCCATGAGTTTCATTATTTTTGAGATTTTTATGAATTCTTAATTAATTAAATATTTAAAATAGGCCAAAAATTAAGTTTTTATTTTAAATATAATTTTATTTTTAGAAAATATCCCTCATCACAGAGAACTCAGAAAACTAAGTTTCATAATTTTTTCGAGTTATATTTTGATTTTTAAAAAATTATTTAAGTGCCAAGAGTGATATTTATCTTTGAAAATCAATTTAAGTTATGAAATGAACTCAAAATATTTTGAAACTTTTATGATGAGTTCTCTGGATCATAAATCACATTGGAGATAAAAAATCAAGTCATTTAAATGTTTATATTTTTCAAGATTAATTATCTTAGTGATTTAGTATTTGGAACATTTAAGGATATTTTAAATGACTCGACCTATGAAATTATTTTCAAAAGTTTCTCTGGTCATGGTAGACTTTCCAAAATTTTCTTAGGATTTTTAAATCAATATGCTAATTTCCATGATTATTTTAAGGGAATAATATGGAAGATGATGAAAAATATGGATCTCTATATAGGTACCCCCTCTAATCTTGGAAAAATTAGAGAATGTTCCCCCTTGAAGAGACTACAATATGTCAAAATTTCAAGTCAAGGTGATGTGTCAATATGCATGGAGAATCAAATGATTCCAGATAGTATTTAATTAATTAAAAATATTTTATGCATCAAATGGGCTTGAAAATTATTCCACATTATTCTTCTCTATTCACTGAGCAAGAGAGTATTTTTATTTTATTTTTGTGATTTTTCTACACAAAGTTATGGATTTTCTAAGTTAAGGGTATTTAAATAAATAGGAAAAAACCCTATTTATCTATTTAAACAGCGCGTGCTGACTAGATCCTAGGCAGCTCCGAAGGCATGCGTGGCGCGCTCTGGTTGGACGTCGCCGTCCACGTAGCTGCTGACTCGGCCCGCGGTTTATGTCCCGAAGCGTTGTCCGGCTCGATCTCCTCCGTTCATTTGATACACGCTTGATCGAACGGCTCTCCGTCATCATCCCCGATGGAATGATCTCGTGCCCGTCCACACTAAAACCTTAAGATCTCGGCCTAGACTTAACCAAATCACTTTGGGTTTGATCCTATGAACTCTTTTAAGTGAGATGAAGACATCCATACGGTTAAGGTGCCATGAAATCAAGCTTAAGTAAATGGAGGATCAAAACAAGCTCGGGAGGAGGAGGAGTTTTATACCTTTGCTCTGAGAAGGGAAGCGCCGATCAGAGGTGCTTGACAAGTTCGTTGGGGTCCAAGGAGGCTAGGGATTAAGTCCCTGGTCTTGGTGTGAAGTCTAGGTGTGAATTCAAACAAGCTCGTTTTCAGGTGTTGGTCTAAAGCTATGGTAGAGGCTCTGTGGAAGGGGAATTTGATGGGGCTCTGGCTTCTTTCACTCTTGTGAAGGTGTGGGCACAAGCAATTGGAGTTTGGTGGAGTGTGGAGGTGTAGTGGGCTGTGTCCTAGTTTCCGGCAAGGTTTCAAGCTCAAAATTGAGCTCCGGCAAGGGGAATGGGTGAGAAAAAATGGTTGGGATGCACTGAGGGGATCTTAGGGAAGCTCTGTGTGAAGTTTGGAGAGGCCTCTCTGAGAAATTTTCAGCACTTAGATCAATGGCCATGGAGGTGGCCTTTTATAAAAATGGGGTTATGGTGGCTGTCTTGGCCAATTAAGAGGTGTAATGTGGTGCTTAGGTGGAGGGCAGAGGAGCTCCACAGTTTGATTTGGATGAGATGACCTCTAGGTTTTATTTGGGTGAGATGCCATGGGGGTGGCTCTCGATTTTGGGCTTTTCCGGCCACTAGGCTGGCCGGCCGGCCAGGGGGAGGGGGCTAGGAGCTCAGGGAACCGAGAGGAATCCATAACAACAATTTAATGCAAATGTGCTTGGATTTGGCAAAGATATCTTAAGCATGTGCATTTTTGGAAATAAGATCCCTTAATTTGGGGGACCTTTGGTCCATGGCTTGATTTAGGTGGTTTCATGGTGTTTGGACTGGTCACTAGGTTTAACTAATGGCTGTGGTGGAGTTAATTTGGTGGCTTTAAGGTGGTTAGGTCACATTTGGTGCATGGGCCCAAGTGGGTGCAAATGACCAAAAATTGGGTTTGGGCTAGGTTAGCCATGTCAATTGGCTCAATTGATTGTTGCATTTGTTGTAGATGATTACAAGGAACAACTTTGGTGAAGAATGGAAATGGTTTTGAGCCCAATTGAAAGGTCAATTTGAAGAAATTTTGAACTTTAATCAATTTGGTCATGTTGGGCTAGGCTTGGGTTAGCCTTGGGCTAGGTCCAAATTGATCATTGTAAATGGTCAATAGGGACCTCATGAAGAGTTTCCAACATGAATTGGATGCCAATTTGGAGGTTAAGGGAATCAATTGGGTGAAATTTGGGGGCTTAGCCAATTTGGGGCTAAATTTGGGAATTTTTGGATTTAGGCCAAAATCAAATGGGTTTGAAACTTTACCAAGGTCAATTGATGGTTGATTTTGATGTATAAGAATTTCATAAAGATTTTGCAACATTAATTAGGGCCAATTGACTACGCTATGGGTTCAATTGGGTGAGATTAAGTCATATGGTCAAAATTGGGGCTTTGACCCAAATCAAAATTGGGCTCAAATCATGGGCCAATTGAGCTTGGATTTGAATTATTTTGGTCACATCAAAAGTGAATTTGAGTATAGGATTGAAATTGGGCTCAATTGTGATCAAATTGATAGACATTTGAGATGAATTTGGGCAATTTTGGGTCTTTAAAGGGCAATTTGGAGATTTTGATTAAATATGGTCAAATTGGTCAAATTGGGACATGTGGTAGTTGAAAGAAATGAAATTGGGAATATTTGGGATTTATTGAGATTTTATGGGAATTTTTGGAATTTTGGGATTTTGGGCCAAAGAGGGGTATTTTGGTAATTAGGGGGTGTTTTAGGGGTAAAAGGTCAAGATGGGTATTTTGGTAGAGTTGAGGTACCAATCATCACCAATAAGCCATGGACCAAAGGAAACCCCATTTTGGGTCCTCTACATAGTGATCTTAGCCAAACCATAGCCCTAGGGCAAGTAGGTTTAGGGGATCATCTACATGAGTATCCCAAAAGGTCAAGGGATCTAGACTAGAAATTTGAGTTCAGGGTTGTGAGTGAATGTGGGTGTAGATGAGTGTAGTGAATGCCTTAGCTCCAGATCAAGACCCAGGGTCAACCCTAAGGTTCAGCAATCTTAAGGGTGACTCATCTTTAGTTTCCCCACAGTGACCCCACCTACTAAGTATTTAGAGGTTGAGAGCAATATGTGGAACTCCAAATTGATTAAAGAAGAGGGTAGAATTTCTGATGGTGAGGGTTCCAAGTCTAGTTTTCTAGGAATAGTCAAAATGAAAAGTCCTATGGCTAGACCCTAGGCTATTAAAGAGGAGGAACTAAACCTCAACCAAAATTGAGGTCAACAAAGAGCTTAAAAGAGGAGAAGTATGCCCAACCAGGAATATCAAATGGGGTCCTCTGATTCACTTCTCAGGTTTCAACGTAAGGATACTTGGAAAAAATTTGGAGAATGGTCGGTTGATCCTCTTGCGGAGCTTTCGACCCGTATCGTTGAGTTGGTAGTTGCAATCAAGGTACCAATCTCGCTCGTTTCTGCAACATAGGTTCCTTTCACCATCGAGGAAATTCAATAGATGATCAGTTCTAACTTGTCACCTGAATCACTAGGAGGGGAAAAACTTCCCTTGCCAGTCTTGGGACAGGAGAAACTTGGTGAGGATGAAGCGTCTTTCACCACGTCCGAAGGAATCAAATTGTTAGCATGATGTCCTATTTTAACATCTAAATTTTTCCTTTTATAATAATTTTTGATGCAACTACAAAGATCCTGACGATCAACTCCCTTTCATCAGATCCTGATGCTGATCCGCCTGAAGACGCTATAACTGTCAATCAAGTGTCGACCCATGTCGTTGAGTTGGTAGTTGCAATCAAGGTACCAATCCTGCTTGTTTCTGCAACACAGGTTCCTTTCACCATCGAGGCAATTTAATAGATGATCAGTTCTGACTTGTCACCTGAATCACTAGAAGGGGACAAACTTCCCTTGCCAGTGACAAGAGAAACTTGGTGAGGATGAAGCGTCTTTCACCACATCCGAAGGAATCAAATTGATAGTATGCAGTCCTATTTTAAAATTTAAATTTTTCCTTTTATAATACTTTTTGATGCAACTACAGAGATCCTGACGATCAAATCTCTTTCATCAGATCTTGATGTTGATCCACCTAAAAACGCTATAACTATTAATCAAGTGTCGATCGGAAGTGATAAACTCTAACGTGAGAAGTTGGAGTTTGATCGCCAAGGTGGTCCTACCGAGGTTTCTATTGAGAGAGCTTAAGGTCTTAAAATGTCCTATGGGTCCTTTGCACATTGCTCGGGTGAAATGTAGGAGTATTTTGCTTGTGGTCACGAAAAACCCCCAAGGAGAAGAAACTTGTGGTTTAGCTGCCTGTATGGAGAGGGTTGATTGAATGGAGGGGGAGGTTTAAGAAGTCTCCGCTTTATCTTGGGGTCAAGCGGAGATAGGGTGAGTCAATTCCTTCGAGTTAGATGGTGAGGTATTGTGCAAGTGGTTGTTTTGTTGAGAGTTTGTCTTGAGTAAATCTGCGAGTGATGCGCTTGTAAAATACTCTCTCAGAATAGCTCTTTGAGAGGTTCAATGTAACTTGCATTTCATGTAAATAAACTAATATTTACATGAATATTTTATGGCAATTAATTTAATCTAAAGAGCCTAGTGTAATATCGCCCAAACAAACCATAGGGATATAATAAAGTGTGAGCTCATAAAGTAGTAGAGTAAAAGCTTCAATATAAAATAATAAAGCATTGGTCGAGTGTTGAGACACTCTGGACATGCCAAATGAAAAATTTTGTTGATGATATATCAATTCCATAGTTAATTATCATGATTTAAATGGTCTAAATTTAAGTAATTAATTTTTAATTAGAATAACTATTTTTTTATGTGATGCGTGCTAGAAAATTTGCAGTGGTAGAGTAACAGACTATCGTCTTAGTGTTGTACGAAAGTTCAGCACATACACAAATGAAAAAGAAACAAGTAGGGATGACTCCAAAAGTTTTTACGTCAAAAACTCGTAAGGGAAAAACCACAGGGCCTAGCCCAGTTGCAGAAATCCACTATTGATTGTTGATTACAGGAATCCCTTGTCCCACGGACGGAAAACGGTAACTATATTTTTTAAATTACAACGTCGACTGACGACGTCTGGTTGGTGATGATTGATTGTGGTTAGTGGTAGTCGATGATGGTTGTCAGAGGTCGATCACAGTTGTCGGTGGTCGTCGGAGGTCAGCGGTGGTCGACGGTGGTTGACGACAGAGGTCGGCAGTGGTGCTAAGCTACAGCTCTCATCAAGACCTCAGAATCTCTCTCTAGACTTCAGCCCCCCATTATGAGAGGGATAGGGTTCTATTTATAGTGTTTTAGGTGCAAATAATGCATGAATATAAATCATTTTGATTGGAAGGTCAGAAGAGCTTCCCTCCATCATACGACTTTTAATATCATAATTAAGTGATCTTAGGGCCGTTGTATTTATATTATTGAGACGCTCAATTCGAGTATAAACTTGACATATTTGACAACCGTTGGACTTTCCAAATGTGAGATATTTGAGTGTCTTAATGATCATACAACGTTTAATGGACATTTGAGTGCCTTAACGATCTTAGAATTGAGTGATCTTGGACTTGTTGGATTCATCTTGTTGAGCCGCTTAATTCCAGTATAAACTTGTCAGTGTCGACATTTGTTTGACCTTCCAAATGTGTCCAGAAATCTTTCAAGGGTGGTTTAATGACTTTATCTGAGCTTGATTTGACTCGGATTGGACTTGATTAGGGTTGTCTCATCGAGCCGCTCAGTTTGACTATAAGTTTGCTGAAATTGGAGCTATAGATGACTTTTTATCAAGATTTAAATGTTAGTTGCTTAAAATATCATCTTGAGATTTGTGTTATGCTTCGAGATTCGTGTCAGATGATGAAAATTTGTTGGTGACGTATCAGTTACCCCCTATTTTAGGGTGAGATCATTTTTATCTTCCGAAAATATCAAGATCTGAAGCCTTTATGCCCTGCATACGTATTAATATATATTATTTTATTAGTATTGATATAAGAAATGTTTTCTCCTTATATATTAAGAAGTTGAATACAGCTTAGTTAGTAAGCATCTTCTGCTTCATGAGAGAGTGCAGTATTTGAATCCTGCCTAAAACAAAAAAATAATAATAATAATTTTACAAAGGAATTTAAAGAGATTAAGGAATTTGAACCGATCAGGAATTTGAAAAGGAATTCAAATTCCGAAAAGAAGATTAATAAAATTTAACCCTTTTTTATTATTTATGAGCATTTAATGCTTGCACATCTTTTTATATTTATATATTAATGTGCATTTAATGTTGATTCCCTTTTTGAGCCTATAAATAGGCTTGAATGTAGGGGTAGAGGTAGAGTCCTCAGCTGATCTAAGATTTCCTAGAAGAAGAAAATCGTCTAGCGTAGTGGCGAAGAGTTGCGGTGCAGAGTCACAATGCAAAATTACGGTGCAGAGTTGCTGCAAAGAGTTGGGGTGCAGAGTTGCGTTATAGAGTCTCAGTGCAGAGTTGCGGTGAAGCATTGCGGCGAAGAGGAAAATCATCCCCGTCCCACGTACCAAGGAAGCAACTGGATCTTTTTTCTTGTTGCGGCTAAGAGAAAGTCATCCCTATCCCAGGCAAGCAACGAGATATTCTTTCTTGTTGCGGCGAAGAGAAAAAGTCGTCCCCGTCCAACGTAGCAGACAAACAACGGAATTTTATTTCTTGTTGTGGAGAAGAGGAAAGTTGTTCTTGTCCTCAAGCAACGAGATCGTTTTTTTCATTGTGGCGAAGAAAAAAGTCGTCCCCGTCCTGCATAGTAGGCAAGCAACGAGATCTTCATTCTCATTGCGGCAAAGATGAAAGTCGTCCCTGTCACAGCGAAGAGGAAAGTCGTCCCCGTTCTCCGTAGCAGGCAAGCGACGAGATCTTCTTTCTCGTTGTGGCAAAGAGGAAACTCGTCCTGTCTTATGTAGCAGACAAACAACGTGATTTTCTTTTTTGTTGCGGCAAATAGGAAAGTCGTCCCCGTTCTGCGTAGCAGGCAAGCAACATGATCTTCTTTCTCGTTTATGCCGTGTATTTCAGACGAGACTCCCGTGCCACCCTTGCACGTTCTAAAGGTGCTGAAGAAATGTTATAGTTTTGTTGTCGTGCTTTGAGGAGAAGATTTTCATGCTTATGTGGTGACAGTATCGGGAGGGCCCTTGACGATCATCAGAAGTGTTGTTTTTTAGGGAGGTGATGACAACTCTACTCGAAGATGAGCAAATTGGTTGTAGCTCTTGTATAAATATATGTTGGTCTTTGTAGCATTTTTAACAATTAGATGTGAAATTTGTAGATGATTATAATGTATTTCCTTGCTTCTTCCACGGTTGTTATGGCTTCTTAATCGTACAAAATTCTTCTAAGGCTCGTAGCCTTCAGAGATTTTACAGCGGAGACCCTCTTGGGCTTATCTTCCAGCGACATGGTAGCTTCTTATCGGGTCTTGCATTCTAGGCTTGACTTTCAGTGGCATGGTTTGAAGGAGAATCCATTGAGGATGTAAGATCAGTTCTAAGTGGAGTAACCGGAGATGCTCGACGGCATTAACTCGTAATGAACAAAGTCACCATATGAAATCCACGTAGGATGGTTGACCTATCCTAGGTTGTTGGTCGAAGCTTTTGTTTGACGATCGTAACCTATTATGGAAGAGGTCAAAGGAAATCCAAAAAGTATTTTTTAATTATCCGAAGCTGTACGTTGAAGCCTTTGCTTGACAACTGTAGCCTATAATGGAAGAGGTAGAATCGAGTCCCGCAGGGATTGATTAATCCCAGAATGAGGTGTCATAGATGCTTGCTTTTCTCGAGACTGGAGTGTAGGTTGCAATGAATTGTATGTTTTCTTTGAAATATGAATGCAGTCATACCTAAGAAAAATGTTTGATAACTTGTCAGTTGTTGCTTTTGAATTTTTTGCTTCTCAGCGAGGACGTTTTTATTGTAAAACAACCTATACATGGAGCCTTGAAGTGATCAACTTCCTGATCGGGTTGAAGAGGAACTCCAGTATGATGAGGGGCGCTGAGGAAGCGTTATTTTTTGTGAAGATTGCTTCTCATTCCAGAAGTTATTCTCATAAACTTGTAATCTGAATGAAATATGGGTTGACATCCCCATCATAGTCATCGAGACATTAACATGAACGACATTTCAAGACTGCAGTGAAGGTTGCCCCCCATTCCTAGAAGAAGTTGTGATATACTTTGTGTCTGAATTAAATGCGAGAAGACAACCCCACTACAGTCGTGCCTGGGACATTGACGTGAACGACCTTTCGAGATTGCAGTGAAGAATTGCCCCCCACATTGAAGAATGCTTTGGAGATGATCTTCAAGATGCAAAGAAGATTCCTTTGTCAATTTGATGATCTACATCATTAGGAAACGAAGTAGGGGCTCGGTGTCTTAGAGTTCAAGATAATGTCGAACGGGACTTCGTTTCCCACAAACGGCGCCAAACTGATGCGTGCTAGAAAATTTGCGGCGGTAGAGTAACAGACTATCGTCTTAGCGTTGTACGAAATTTCAACACACACACAAATGAAAGAGAAACAAGCGATGATGACTCCAGAAATTTTTACATGGAAAACCCGTAAGGGAAAAACCACGGTGTCTGGCCGAGTTGCAGAAATCTATTATTGATTGTTGATTACAGGAATCCCTTGTCCTACAGACGGGAAATGATAACTATATTTTTTAGATTACAACGTCGACTGACAGCGTCTGATTGGTGGTGATTGATGGTGGTTAGTGTTAGTCGATGACGGTTGTCAGAGGTCGACGACGATCGCTGGTGGTCGTTAGAGGTCAGCGATGGTCGACGGCGGTCGGCAGTGGTTGAAAATGGAGGTCGGCGGTGGTGCTGAGTTGCAGCATCTCCTCAAGGCCTCAGACTTTCTCTCTAGACATCAACCCCCCTTTATGAGAGGGATGGTGCTCTATTTATTGTGTTTTAGGTGCAATTAATGCAGAAATATGAACCATTTTGATCATGCATCTTAATGATATCAGAATTGAGTGACCTTAAGCTTGTTGGATTCGACTTGTTGAGACGCTTGATTCGAGCATAAACTTGACATATTTGACAACCGTTGGACCTTCCAAATGTGAGATATTTGATTGTCTTAACGTTTAATGGACATTTGAGTGCCTTATCGATCTTGGAATTGAGTGAACTTGGGCTTGTTGGATTCGTCTTATCGAGTCGCTCGATTCGAGTATAAACTTGCCAGTGTCGATATCTGTTTGACCTTCCAAATGTGTCCAAAAATCTTCTAAGGGTGGTTTAATGACTTGATCCGAGCTTGATTTATCTCAGATTGGACTAGTTTCTGAAATTGGAGTCCGTCAGTTTGACTATAAGTTTGTTGAAATTGGAGCTCTAGATGACTTTTTATCAAGATTTAAATGTTTTTTGTTTAAAATATCGTCTTGAGTTGTGTTATGCTTTAAGATTCATGTCAGACGATGAAAATTTGTTGGTGACGTATCATTATGAATTAGTCTTTTTAATGTGAAGCAATCACACATTTAAATACATAAACCGGTTATTCTACGTATTTAAAAATAATGAAAATTTAGAGACATTCCACATGATTTCTTATATATTTACATATCTCATATCTAATATTTAATATTTACACTCATTACATTTTGGTGTTATAAAGTAATTCATGAAAAATTACATTTCACTTGTAAAATGATAATCACAACGATATTTTTGATATAATATTAAAAATTGAAGTGTTATGCATGTAAATATAAACGTTAAAAGTAAATGTTAGATATGTAAATGAATGAGACTTGGGCGCCATTTATGTAAATTCTCCTAAAAATAGACATAATTGCAAACTACATTTACTGGAGTAGTTTTTGGAAGTTTCATTTTTATAATAATTCCAAGAAATTAAAAAAAAATTTCATAAAATGTAAGAAAGATTATTAAACATTTGGAATTATAAATTTACAAAGTAATATTTTGTTTTAAAAATTATATTTTTTATTTTATATAAGTGGTTTTCTATTTAATTATTTTTAAATCTTCAATCTATTTTTTTTTCTAAATATTCTTTCAATTTATAATTTCATCATAAAAATGGCCTAAACTAATATTTTTTTTTCATTTTTTTATACTAAACAAACTGATTCGAACTCGTAGAATTAAACTCGAACAGGAGTTCGAACACCATTAGTAAATCAAGTTCAAACTCATGTCGCAAATAACTGAGCTCAACTCGACACATTTTAACCCTATCTTCAACCAAATTATTCATTGTCTCATATGTAAAACTTAGATATTAGATAAATAAATATATGTGGCATATACTTTAGAAAAAGTATAAAATTTGATATTTTCCAAAATTAAGCGACATCGCATCAATTCCTTACCATTTAAGAAATATACTGAAATTTATGGATAGTTTCCTCAGGAAGGCTCCTTACCCACGCAACCCCAACCACGACGAGCAAAGGTTACCGTTGATTTACAAGTGGTTTGGAATTGGTAGGAAGGTGCGAAAGTACAGCTCATGCAAACATCAATTTTTTTAGTCTTATTTCTGGGTGGGCAGATTCAAGTTGTTCTTATCAACTATTATATTAGTATTCCCTTAGCCTCGGTATGAAGATAAGAATAGTGGAAAGCAACATGTAGTGAATTTTATTCAACTTATCACAAAAAATCTGCGAATTGATTGGGTCTTAGAAGGTGAAGTTGACCACCACCTGTTTTTTTCAGTATTAAATAGTTGCGTGTATTTCTTAGAATTTGCTTCTGAAGTTACAATTTCTATAATTTTTTTTTTTTTTTTGGATTTCATTCTTTTAGCAGAAGGAGAAATTTGGGTGGTTTCTATTAAATCCAAAAGCTTGTGTTAAGATTTTTTTTATTACGGCCTTTTTAAAATTCTGGCCTAAGATATATATATTTTTTTAATTTTGGATATTTTCAGGGAATTTAGATATGAAATATGATCCCACTGCATGTATAAGGCATGAATTCTGACCTAAGCTTAAATTATGAATCAACATTGTTGACATTTAGAATAAGGTGAAATACAAAATTCTTTCATTATTTCATTGATATGAATAAGTGTATAAATAACCCTTATAAAAATCCTATAATAGAAAAAATAATAAAAAGAAAGTGATATGAAAGTAAATATATATCACCTGACATCTCCAAAGATTAATTCATATTAATTATTAGAAGATATATAAAATAATATAAATAGGAAAACAAGTAATTCTTAATCCAAGGAAATAAATATAAAATATGAAAGAAAATATCTTTTTAATCTAAGGAAATAATATATTCCTTATAACTTCTTACATGAATAAATTATTTTTTATTATAATTCATAACAAACATATTTAAGAGATTTGCATGACCATGATATTAGGAATGCGATGTTGAAAAGAAATACATTTATGATTAAGATCTTTATATCGCTGTTATGACTTGTCATATTTTCTTTAGATGTCTTATTAAAAAATTACTTTATATCAATGTTATGAGTTGTCATATTTTGTTTAGATGTCTTCAAAAACATTATTTTATGTTTATTTAGTATTATTTTAATACAAAATGTTAGGATTGTTTAATGATTTTTTCTTTTTGTTTAGAATTTAATTCAAAATCATGTATACAAATATGTAGGAGAAGCAAATATCTTAGAAGTTCAATCTTTCTACACATAACAATTATAAATATCTTATTTTCTTAATGTTTTACCTCTGATAAGTTAATGAAATATAAAATTTAAATTTTTAAATGTTAAATGTCAGTAGTTTGAAAAGGATTATAAGAAGGCATCACAAAATGTTTTCGCAACAAATTAACATTTTAGATTCCCCCACGCATCAAGCCTTTTACTTTTGATCGGTTTCCCACCAAGTTAAGCCATCTGAGCCCCCATTTCTACATGAAAAAAATACTAGGTCAAGATTAATCCAAAAAATATATATTTTTTTTCAAAAGGATATTGCATAAAATGATGTTGTATTTTTATTTTTATAAATTTATAATTGAAGTGTGAAAATTTAAAAAATTTTCTTGATTACTTTTAAGGACTTATTTGCTATTATGATGGTGTTGGAGTAAATACTAAATAATGATTTTGTATAACCCTTTTGAAGTTGCAAGTCTTCAACTACTGTAAATGGGCGGCAATGTTTATGTTGTGCGTATCCTGTCTGTTGCTAATGTGTCTCTACGAATATTTTGGAATGATATTAATGTAGAGGAAAACTAATGATAAATATGATGACATGAAAGTTTATGATTATGATGAGGATTTTTTCTTATAAGTGGTAATGATGACTATAATATGTCACGCTCGTTTGTTATATTATATATTGGTTTAATTTACCACAGTATGAAATATTACCTGACAAGGATCTGATTGAAAGAAGTCTTAGAGCAATTGAAAGAAGTGGAATGATTTAGGTGGATAAAATATGGATCCATGGATTAAACTTTAGATATGAGACAAAGAAACTGTAGAATTAAGACCATCTCATGCATTTCATGATGGAATTTAATGAAGTGATTTCAAATTTATAAACGATGATTGTGTTCGCTTAATTTTTATCTTTTTTATTATTAAAAAAGTCGTCAGGTTGTCGATTGTTGTATACTTTCCTTATTCGAATAAATCACTCTCCTAAATCATATCAGTGATTCGAAAATGAGATAAAACTGAATAAGAAGGAACATCCGACAAATTGATGAACAAGAGAAAAGAAAAATGTAGAGAGTTTAAATGCTATAAAAATTACAAGGATAAGTCAAGTATGTCCGCCCAAATAAGCTCAAGCACAAACACCATGGAATTGTATCTACGAAAGAAGTATCTACGTAGAGTACCAATAACCAGAGAGTCGGGTGTATGCACCTACTCTGCGGTCAAGTGCACTCCCAGAGGAACGTGTTCCTACTGTTTAATTACATTCTGGGAGATACCCAAGAATACTCCAAATAAAAAAGATTTCACTTATATTATTATGGACTTGGGGCAATAGGTCATCAAAGGAAGTTTATTCCGTGTGGGAAAGTCCTGATGTTTCAAAGCTCACGTTAAGCCATCAGGCAAAGAGTGAGTCTCTCACATTTCAAATGGTTAGCGACTCATCGACATACGAAACCCACTAAATAACCTAAACCATCTTGACGGGCAAGTCCCAACATGTTGAAGCACGTCAGGGTCATAATGGTAGAGGACAAACCGTCATATCCTAAACGGGCAGCAGTTTCTCGGGAACAGACCATCAAGATGATATTGATGAAGTCGAAGAAGCAATAGTGCTCAAAGAAGCACAATGATAGGAAGGTAGAGTGATCATAAAAGGTAGATGTAACTGGTTCGAGCTACCACAAACCCATCATACAAAGCTACTAGGACACTAAGTCTACCTAGTTGTGAAGGTAGTCGACCCGACATGTCTTGAGACTCCTGATCAGCAATCTATGAATTACGTCATCAACGGGGTTATCGGTAGCCCTAAAGTCAAAGAAAGGATACTCCATCTTATGTTTATAAGCTGAGCTCCATGAGGTGGGACATATACCTACTGAAGTGGCAAGGATGCCTCAGGAAAGGAAGATAAGTGGAGGTTTAGTTATAAAGCTCGAAACACTTCAAACAAAATGACTTACACCCCGTCTGGGTTCGGGAGCTTTATAACACCCTAGACACATTTAAAAACCACATATATAAAAAGGTATGTTGGGTTTGTCAGGTTGGTGAAGCCTGGAGTCTTCTCCTCCCGACATGCCAAAATGAATGCAATTATCTAGAGCAATCCTTATACATTGTAGAGGCCCTTTTAATCATGACTTGGGATATATTCATGTTATTTAGCCCATTCAAATTTCGAACTAAAGGCCTTGCAGAAAAATAAAAGTGCAAGTTTTAAAGTCTTGAAAGTTTTAATCTTAAAATTTCATTTATCTTGAATATTTTATTAAGATTTTATAGAAAAAAAATGAATTTTAAGTCCTAGAAAGTCTATATTGCATCATGATTCTCAAACAAACACAAAAAGAAAGAATGAAGCAGTTCAAGCATTCATTCATGCAACAAGGAAAAAAAACAAGGCAAATAAAGTATATATAAGACTATGTGCTGCTGGGTTGGCAACATATCCCATAAAAGAAAAATATAGTCGGACTTCAGATATACATGCCCAACCTTGATTCTATTCATGAATATAAAAGGTAGAATTATGATACGAGACACAAGTATTTGCTCCTGGTCCCCTCCACGTGGTTCCCGCGTCAAATGCCTTAGAAATTGTGCCCATTTCTTATTTCTACGACTGGACTCTCCTAGAATTTAATAAAAAGATAGGATAAGAAAAAAGATTTGACCTTCATAGAGAACAAAGTCAGCAAAGAAAGCCATGCAATGTATAGTGAGTCTTTCCTGACAGGGGAGTTAAAAAGCACCTGCAAGCAAATGTTAGCATGTAATTTGTTACAGGCTCCATCTTTTAAGAGTACATGTGTGTGCGCGCATATAAAGGTATGGCCACTCCCTGTAGAAGAATGTCCTAACACATTATCATGCATAACAAGAATACAATCACACCAAAAGTGTAAAGCAGGAAAGATGCCTGACAAGGGCAACTGATCCTGCAGAAAACATGACCATGCATCAAAAAGAATACCAAGCACCCTAAATCCTAGCCTAGTACACCATCTAATGAAAAGTGTCCTAACTTAGTACCTAAGTGCACAAGGTAAAGTCTCCGACTACCGTATGACTTTGACGTGGTCGCTACACCGACCCTATCCTAAAGATCCAATGACTTTAAAGGATGTCACAAGAAGTAGGTAACATTTAAAAGAGGCAGCTTCACAAATGGCCTAATATATAAAATTTTAAAAGCAGGGTGGATTATACTATAATAGAAAAATATCCATTTTATACTTTTAAAATGTCGGACATACAATGCGTGTCCGTAACACATATGACAAATATTAGAATCCCTGGATCCTTAGCACAGTCATGTTGTTTGTTGCTTGTGATACAAAAACTTGCACTGCTGATGAAGGCATCTTCATCGGCAATGGTCGTTTGAGTATCACGACCAACAAATGAATCACTCTCCTAATGAGTAGGACTACCATCAAGGTGAATGAGCAAACATACAGACATGCAAGAAACCCACACTGTAACTGCTAGATAAAAGTATAAAAAAATTGCAACAGGTTCCTAAAAGGGTGAACACATAATATGAAAATGAATGCAAGTATGATACATACAACATGACACACACAAATAAGATGTAGAGTTAAAACAAGTTACAGATGAAGAGGAATTACGCCTAAACGAGGACCCGAGGAGCCATGCAACGAGCAAGCACCGGCTACAAGTGAGTTTGTATCAAGTAAAAGATAGCTATGAAAAGAATTCACACCTTACCTGTGAGGCACTCACCGAGCACACATGCAAACATGCAAGATATGAAACAAGCACTAAAGAAGTGGACCAAAAGTGGTGAAGGTGAGTATGTTGTGGAGGTAGTGACTCAAAAATAGAGGGCATGTTGTGAATAGTGTAGCCCAAAAGATGGGTATGCCGAAGAGGCAGTGACCTAGAGGTGGACATGCCATGGTGCCAGCGACCCAAAAAAAAGTTTATGCCGAAGATGCAATGACCCAGAGCTGGGCATGCCATGACGACTGCGACCCAAACATAAGGGTTTGCAGAGGAAGTAGTGACCTAGAGGTGGGTATGACGTGGTGGTAGCAGAAAAAAAAAGGGTATACTGAGGAGGTAGTGACCTAAAGGTGGGCATGTCGTGGGGGCAACAACCCGAACTAAAGGGTATGCTAAGGAGACAGTGACCTAGAGGTGGACTTGTTGTGATGGAAACAACCCGAACAAAAGGGTATGCTAATGAGACAATGGCCCAGAGGTGGACATGACATGAAGGCAACGACCATAATAAAAGAGTATGCCAAAGACGCTGTGATCTGGATGGGGCATGACGTAGAGGCAGCAACCCAAATAAAATGTTATGTTAAGGAGGCAGTGACCTAAAGGTGGGCAAGTCGTAGCTGCAGCTACCCAAACAAAACAACATGCTGATGAGGAATAACACAAATTTGGTCATGATCCTCATCTAGGAGAACTACCAACACACGTGCAACTACAAATGCAAACACATACAGATTATGATGCAACATGGATCCATGAATTGAACTTTAGATATGAAATAAAGGAGGGTTCCTAACACTTTGTCGTTACCTTTTTGGGAACCAAGACCTTGCTTGGGTGCCTAAGAGCCACCTCTTAAGTGCCAAGACTCTGCTCTATAGGGCCTTGACGCCCAAATAGCAGCGCCTAAGCGCCAAGCTGTCGGGAAAATGTGCAGTTTTGGCCTGTTCTGGGAACCTAGGCTTAAGTTTTCAGCGTCAGACTTGTGTCAAATTTTAAAATTATGTGTTAGATCTCTAAAGGCTTGTGCTTAATGGTTTGAAAAGGTATTTTAAGTGTGTGGGTTCGAGGGGACGATCCCGGGGTGTTGTTCTTGCCCGAAACACTAATTTTCACTGGGCGCGCCCAACAGAGGATGTTTTTGATCCAAAAGTTATGGGAGACTCCAAGTGAGTGAAATAGTAAAAGTGCTAAATTGGGGGTCCC
The DNA here is from genome assembly GCA_003013225.1 of Phalaenopsis aphrodite. NCBI lineage: Eukaryota > Viridiplantae > Streptophyta > Magnoliopsida > Asparagales > Orchidaceae > Phalaenopsis > Phalaenopsis aphrodite. The sequence continues at coordinate 322,911 of NEWO01000669.1, read as the reverse complement.
ATTACTCATAACTTCCTTGTCATATCAAGGTGGAAAACCTCACTCACAAAGTGAGACAATACACTAACGATCTATATTAATTTGGTTAGTTTTAGTTCAATTATATTGGTTGGTTTAGGTGACTTAGCTTATTTGAATTGATTTAGTTTAAAACTAGATTGTGTTTGAATAAGCTTTGTTTATTACTTAGATCGACTTAAGTTGACTAAATTTAGTTTTATTTTCTATATTTAAATTAGGTTTATTTTAAGTTTAAGTTTAGTTTATATTTATTTATTTTTATTGAATTAAAGAATATATTAGATTTAGCTTGATTGGTCTTTGAATTGAACTTAAGTTTAATTAAGTCATAATTAAGCTAGTGAAGATTTAATTTATGTTTGCTTTAGTGAAATTAATTAAGTTGATTAAGATATAATTGATAAATTTAACTTAATTTGGTTTAGGTTAAATGTTTAACTTTTAAGTATTTGCTAAATTTGATTTGGTTTAATATTTTGTTAATTAGACTTAATTTCATTTAATTGATTGTGTTTTATTCTAGAAACTTGAAGTCTATCAATTTTAATTTTAATTTTTGTTTCAATTTAATTGAAGGCTAAATACGTTTCAATCACACTAATTAAAATTTAATTAATTTACTTGATTTGGTTAAGATTTGAATTGCCTTTTCAACTTTCATTGGATTAAGTTGAACTTAGATTTATTTCGTCATAACATTGGTGTAACTCTTGCTTAATTTTAAATTTATTTACTCATCACACACACACACTGATATCTATCTATATATAATTAATTAATTAATTAATTAAATAATTTCATTAATCATTTTTAAATTGTATCGCATCAAAAGAAACTTTGACATCTTTGCCTGGTGGCATGTTATTGGTGACACAGTTCAAGGCGAAAATTTTCCCTCAGGTCCTTGTATGGTTCGCTCCGTCCGCTACCCAACTAAAAGGCACCATGTGGACTTCCGGGACCCATATTTACACGTAATGAAAAAGGCAAAAAAAAACATTTAAGCCCGGCCCATCCCGACGTGCAAAATTTTACGTATTATCCCACCTTTTTTGCTTCTTCCCTCGAGTAATTTTCGTATTATTCTCTCAGAAACTTCTATTCTGCATAATACAGTAGAAAAGAAGTTTTAAAAAGCATTTTTTTGGCTTTGTTAGGGTTAGGTCACTGTATTTATGATGGAGATAGATTTCTCTCTTAATGAAGAGTTAGAGCACATGGATGACGAAATCAATGTCAACGCGTTTGAAACAGAGGTTAGATTTTTTTGCTTAATTGAATCCATTTTCTGTTTTTCAGTTTTTTCTTCGATTATCGTGAGGTTTTTTTTTATTATTCTGTGGTTAGGTTTATATTATCTGCAGTTATTTGAAGAAATACTCAATAACCCGAGAATAACACAACAATAATCTAAGAATAACTCGAGAAAAAGTAACATATCAACTCTTTCAAAAAACAGTGAAATATTCTGTGAATCTTTGATTGTTGTGAGGTTGTTTTTTGATTATTAAAGGGTTTAGGGTTTACTTATCTGCGGGTACATTGAAGAAATATTCAATAACCCGAGAATAACCCAACAATAACCTAATAATAACCCGAGAAAGTAACCTACCAGCTCTCTAAAAAAAGTTAAATATTCTATGAATCTTCAATTGTCGTGATGTTATTTTTTCATTTTTAGGTGGTTAGGGTTTATTTATCTTTAAAATACATTGAAGAAATACTCAATAATCTGAGAATAACCTAACAATAACCTAAAAATAACCTAAAAAAGTAACCTACCAGCTCTTTCAAAAAAAGTGAAATATTATGTGAATCTTCGATTGTCGTGAGGTTATCTTTTCATTATTTTGTGGTCAGGGTTTATTTATCTTCGGGTACATTGAAGAAATATTGAATAACCCAACAATAACCTAAGAATAACCCCAGAAAAAGTAACATACCAGCTCTTTCAAAAAACTGTGTAATAGTTATAGAGTTTGTTCTTTTCTGAATATCTGACTATCTCTATTAATTCAAATTTGTAGTTATCTGGGCCAGAAACAGATTGCAATGATTCAATTGCTCATAGATTTCTTAAT
>NEWO01000669.1:275226-320104 GCA_003013225.1 Phalaenopsis aphrodite | reverse complement strand
TTTGGAGATGTCATCATTTTCAACACTAGCTACCGTTTGAATAAGTATAATTTATGTTGTGCTCCTTTTGTAGGAATTAACCACCATCAACAAAACGTTCTATTCGAAGTTGGTTTTTTATTTGACGAGACGATAGAATCCTTCAAGTGATTATTCAAAACCTTCATTTGTATCTTGGATGATAAGCATCCAATTACAATGTTTACAGATCAGGATCAAGCGATGACAAGAGTTATTGCAGATTGTTTTCCATTCATAAGACATAGATTATGCCAATGACATATTTAGAAGAAATTATTGTCGAAAGTTCATTGCGGTGTGACATACAAGAGAGTTAACAATCTATTTTATAAATGCATGAGCAAGTGTGATTCAGAAGAGGAGTTTGAAGTTATTTGGGCTCAAATGATCGAGCAAGGAAACATGCACAACAACATGTGGCTAGATGCATTGTACCATATAAGACATAACTGGTCAACTGCATTCAATAAAGAAATTTTTAGAATGTGAATCTTATCTACGCAAAGAAGTGAGTCCACAAATAATGTCTGTCATAGTGCATCTAAGCCCAGTAGTTCCCTCACAGATTGCTTTCTAGGTCTAGAAAATATTATGAAGTCATGGAGAAGGAACAAAAATGATGAAAACTTCAAAAGCTTTCAAAATGTTATTACATCGATAGTTGCAACATGCCCAGTGTTGAGGCAAGCTGCAACATATTATACCCAGAAGCTCTACTCTATGTTTGAGGATGAGTTACTTCATGGGCTATGTGGATTGACTGTCAATTTCTCAGTTGAGAGTCCATCTGAATTCTATGTTAGAGGTTTGGATAATCAGGACACGATTAGAACATGACTTGTTACATTTGATATGCTTAATTGCGACATCACCTGCAGTTGCAAGAAATTCAAAATGATGGGTCTGCTCTGCTCTCACTCTCTACGCGTCTTAAATGCTAACAATAGAACAAAGATTCTCGAAAAATATTTGTTATTCAGATGATCTGCTAAGGCAAAGAAAGATATCTATAATAATTTTGGATACAAACATATGAAAGACTCTCAGGCTGAATTGTCTGACACAATTTCCAGAGGAATCCTATTTCGGTCACATGCTCAAAAGTTTACCTGCCAATTAATTAATAAAGCTCAAGGAAATGAACGCGCCGAGATATATATAATTGAATTATTGAAAATAAGGTCTGAAGATGTTGAAGATATATTAGATGGGAAGGATTCTAAACCAAATATACCAAACAAAAAAAGGAAATCCCGTAACAGTGACTGCAATGTGAATGATCCCGCAAAAATGAGACCAAAATGTATTTCTAATGCGAGGATGAAAGGATACTGGGGAAAAAACAAGAGAGCCAAAGGTATATATTTATACATTCCATATATTTACCATTCTACATTCCATATATTTAAGATTATATGCAAAATTAATTGTCTTATACTTTTACCACTGTATGCAGGAAAAAATCAAGAAATATATACGAGCCAAGAACCGCACATCCATTACAACGCAAATATGATTGCAGCGTCACACTCTCTGAGTCAGTAAATTGTCACACCGGATCCAACATGCTCTGTGCCCAATATAATTCACCTATTTTAATGTGTTTTGCTCACTTTAACTCATCTGTATTAATGTACTAGTTCATATAACATTATTCCAAATGAAAACTGTAGATGTATGTTTTTTAATTCATCTGTATGTTGAGTATAGAACTTTGTTATCTGATTGTGTAATCCAACAGTAACCTAACATTACATTAACAATAACCTAACAATACCCCAACAATAACCTAACAATACCTAAACCCTAACATTACAACACCTCAACTGTAACCTAACAATACCCCAACAATAACCTAACAATACTCCCAACAATAACCTAACAATACTCCAACAATAACCTAACAATTCCCCAATTGTAACCTAACAATACATAGACCGTAACCTAACAATACCCCAAGCAAAACCTAACAATATCCCGATAATAACCTAATAATACTCCAACAATAACCTAACAATACCCCAACCATAACTTAACAAAACATTAATCGTAACCTAACAATACCCCAAGAATAACTTAACAATACCCCAACAATAACCTAACAATACTCCAACAATAGCCTAACAATACCCCAACTGTAACTTAACAATACATGAATTGTAACCTAATAATACCCCAAGCATAACCTAACAGACCCCGACAATAATTTAACAATACCCCAAGTATAACCTAAAAATACTCCAACAATAACCTAAGAATACCTCAACCTTAACTTAACAATACATCAACCGTAACCTAACAATGCCCCAAGAATAACCTAACAATACCCCAACAATAACCTAACGATACTCCAACAATAACCTAACAATACCCAAATAGTAACTTAACAATACATCAACCGTAACCTAATAATACCCCAAGCATAACCTAACAATACCCCAACAATAACCTAAAAACACTCTAACAGTAACCTAACAATACCCCAACTGTAACTTAATAGTACATTCACCTCTGCAACATTGAAATTATTAGACGTAGTCATCCAGGTGGTTCAAACAATCATCACTGTAATATTCAACATATAAAACATGTAGTCAGAAACATTCACCCTTGCAAGTTTTAGCGCATCAAACATCATTTAGCCCTGCAATAAGATATCAAACAGATATACATTCTGCATTTCAAACACAATAGACAATCATATAGACCAAATCCGAGGCATATAAGTCTGCCAAATTTCATAGTCATTCAGCCTGTAAAATATAAAGACAATCAAAGTTCCGAGATACATTTATCCTTCAAATAATTTATATCTACAGATTTCATATAGTAGCTCTGCCCTAAACCGAGGCATCTTAGCCTACCAGTCTTGATGGTTTTTCCTTTTGATCTTGTCTTTTCGTACAATTGCTTCCATATATTTACAAACAAATATACTGCAGTCAACACTATTACTTTGTGTGGGAATGCCTCTTATTGTGATAACATCCCAATTACTCGGGTCACCTTGGAAAGCTTTTCGGATGTCCTTACAAAGATGCCTTATCTGGCAGTACAAATGGTAGTTTAAAATAGTGAAAGAATAAATAGTTTAAGTCAATTGTTAGTTAAATAAGGCTTAGAATTTTACCATGCCGCAGGTGACTCCCAAATGCATTTTATTAGGCAATGAGTCGTAGAATCTTCACTTGCGGTCCTTCTGGTTCCCAATAAGTAGAGTCTAATGTCTATTATTAATTATTGGAACTAAATTTGCCTCTGCTTAAGATACAGCTTCCACTGTGACATGGGCAACAATATCTCGCAGAGGATGGTATCTGAACCCCTGCATATACAAAATAAATGAGTTTAAAAGAGCATGAACAACTAACATTGTTGAGAATTTTATTACTTACCTAATGTGCCGGAGAGACGTACAAATAGGGTCTAAGAGAATGAGGGGACTAACACCTACGGTTATATAATTCAATGACAAACATATCTACATGTTCTACCCCAACTTCTTTATAATCCCTGATGTAATCCAATAGAAATAGAAAAGTATTTTGTTAAACCTATGAGCTGCCAACTGGTCCCTGGAAGTGGGGTCGCCGAAGTAGTGGAGCAGCTGAGAGAAGGAATGCTCAAGGTATCGAGGTGTGACGAGACTGAGAAGGGGAGGAATAGCGTAAGACCGAGAGCGACACAATTTTGGGTGGCATAAAAATTTACTTTTGATGGCTTATGAACTATTAACAATCGGACAGTAATTAACATTATTAATGATGGGCAATACTATCATTTATTAAAAATAACATTGGTTAACACTCTGCCAAATGACAGAATTGTAGATAACATATGAAATTTGATAGTCGGTTAATATTTTCTTATAACCGATAGTCTAATGTGTTAATAATAATAAATCTAAAAAAATAATACTTTTGATAAGTGATGGCATGTCTGTAGTTTTGCAGTCTCAAATAACCCAAATCATGAACCATCTCTAGCTCGTTAGAAAATGGAACATTTTTTCGACAAACAATTAGACCGTCTGTTTCGCCCTCAGTTTAGGGCGTCCTTCTATAGTCTTTAATCAAATGCCAAATTTTAAGCTCATTATTTCAATTTTACATCTCTAAAAAGCAAAGGTATAGCTTTATACACTATTTAAGCAGATTATATAGCGGTAGGTAACTATATCACTCATATTATTTGGTTATAAGAATAATGAAAGGATTATGAAATTAAGTTAAAATACAAATTAATTAAGTGTGACAAAACTCATGCCATCATCTTAATTAGAAATTTAATTCAACACTTATCAACCATATATGTTGAGATAGGACATCACTTCTATGGAGACCATTTTTGTAATGGTGATATTGGTGTTGATATTGTTATTATTGTTTAGTAGATTTCTGATACTTTTATAAGACATCATTTCAAGATTTATTTTATACATTTATACTTGGCATGTTATATTCTTATATATAAACTCATATTTTTACTTTAATTTCAATTTTCTTTTCACTTTAGTTTTTCCTTTTAATGTTGTTAAAAGGGAGAGAAGAGTTTAAGTTTGTTTTTACTTTGGCTTCACTTTCATACATTTTATGGAAGCTATGTATACTTTATTTGACTTTTCAACTATAAATGTAATGACAGATATTGTTAATTGCATCTGTATAGTACTTAAAAATGAATATGTTTCAAAGTACAACGAGAGGTCAATTTACATGTCCATCCATGCCCTATAACATAAGTTTTAATCCTCAAAAGGTGAAATTTGTTAGCTCATTGAGCCTCAATGTTCAACATCTTTATTCTAATGCAATAAACATATATATGGATATATTTTCTTCTTGTTTTTATTATATTCTCATGTTAGGCTATTCGCAAACTATAAAACTCTTTTTCTCATACATAGATCTATTTTTATTTGATCTCAGTTACATTTTGACTTCGATTCCACTTGATATATTTCCAATTTTGTTCACATATTATATTTTCTTTCATCTCCTTCCTAAATTCATGGTGTAATTGCAATTTAAATCAAATGAAAGCTACCTATTATTTTCCATAAATGTTGGGCCCAGATGGCTCGTTAGATTCTTTTTAAAATCATCCTTCAAAGTCTAAAATTGTTGGCCATGATTACAACATTTTTGTTTCCTTGCTTAATCCTTGCATACATTGGATCCTAGGATGCATTAAAGCGGCTCTTGTTGGCCGAATAAAAGAGACAAAGAACTTTTAAAAAATTTTACTGTTTTTCTTCAAGACTCAGCCAAACCAAAAGGCTGTTCATCCTTATTCAAGAAAACAACGAAACAAAAAACACCTTACAAACCAAGACCCTTTAAATTTGGACTCCAATCAAAACTAAGCTACATTTGTAAAAGAAAAACAAAATTCTTTGATTGAAATTTCTTGGGGCGCTTTTTACTTTTTCCCTCCATATGTTAGAAGGTTTTCTTTTGACAATCACATGCTAAAGTATAAATTACTGCAATAGTTCTGAATTGAACATCAATGCAAAAACCATTAATTTCAGTTGGCAAAGCTATGTTTCAATCATGTGAAAATTATTTTCAAATTTACTAAATTTAATCTTACATTTTATTGAAATTGTTTTGAGAGATTTATGTTTTGTTAAAATGTTTATCGAATTGCTTCCCTCAGAATGCATCTTGTTTGAAATCTACAACTTTACAAGTGTTCAACTCCAGAGTAGATTGCTAAAATCTAATGTTTTCGTGTGCTGAAATAATTTCCGAATTATTTAAATTCTTCTATCAATTGCAAACTTTGCATCTTGTTGAAATCAGTTTCCATGCGGTAAAATTAAAAAAAAAAAATATATTTTTTGAATTTAAACTTTATAATCACTGAAATTAAGTTTATGTTATGTGAAACCAAAATTTTATTTTGCCAAAATGAATATGTTAAACTTGCCTCTAATTAATCTCTTTGATCAAAATTTATTTTATCAAATTATTTTGCTGAAAATTTAATTGCGGCTTACCAAATCATTTTGATTATGAAAATAAAAAAATTAAAAATTTAGTTGATATTGATTATTTTAGTAAAATCATTGCATGAGCTGTTTGTTTATAAGTAAATCAAATAGAGGTTTTTGTTGGATCGCCATTTGACATAAATTTGTCTTTTTTGGCTGGCATAATATAAGAAACCTTGAAATTGTCTACTTTAGATTTCTTATTTTCTTGAACTCATTCCTTAAGAGTGTTGTTATCTTTAAAGCATATTGTACGTAACCATTAAAGATTTTGTATGTTCGTATTGTTCCTTTTCATGTGGTGGTTTGTGTATCAAAGATTGTTTAGATGTGGATGTAGGCCTCGGTAGTTTTTGTTGAATCATTTAAAATTTTTGTTTTTTGTCTCTTTATTTAACTTTCTACACTTGTTTTGTTTATCATTGTGTAAGTTTCGATTATTATTATTATTATTATTTATTTCTAGCTCATTGGATTCAGATGTGTCGTGTGAGACATGCCCAAAGATCAGAGCGATAAAAATTTTGAGGGAGAAGTAAAAAGAGAGAGAAATAAAAAAAAGAGCACACGTATTCTGGCCTCGTAGGGGCATTCAAGGGCTTTGTAATCCATTTTATAAAGTTTAAATGGGGTGGGCCCAAAGGCCAAAAACCGGGAGTTAAAAAGCCCCGAATACATGCTTTGGATCTCCTATTTATAAGATATAGTACGAATAAGTTGCATAATTACAAAGTTTCCCTTGCTTTAGTATGAACATCATAGGATATTATGGTCTTTTTTCACATCAGAGCTTGTTGACTGGTAGCCCTTCGGTTGTCTGGTCGGCCTTCAATCGTTTGACAAACATTCAATATCATTAAATATATTTAGGATGTGCTTAGGTACATTATTAGTGTACATATTAAGTTTCTCAATTCTTATACTTCTTGGAGGCAAAAACTACGTTAAAGGCAACAAATACTATCATATTCACCAATGAGTCACAAATGATACTTCCTCAGTTTTGGTATCTTTTTGAGTTCGGTCTTGTCGGCTCCGAGGTCGTCTCCTGGGAACAACTTGGATGCCAATTTAGACGTAGGATCTTCCAGTTGGCCAACAGAAACTTGGATGCCGATGTTTATGGTGTCATTGTCGGCCTTATCTGTTATTTTGTATTTACCAAATATCTATGGCATCATTGTTAATTTTTGTATGATATTTTGCTCGACTCATGTTTTAAAGTTTTTAAGGTCTTGCTTGCTTAGTTGAAATATTTCCTTAATCATCACACAACCTTTGCAGAGCTTGTGGCTATTTGGTAGGAGCCATCGAGACTTGCGGCTGGGGTGATTAATCTCATACCTTTCATGGAGCTTGTCGTTACTGGTTAAAGAACCACCTCCAAAATTTTTCGAATCAAATTTAGAGACCATGATTTTTGATGCAAGAGCTTTAAGAGTTGTTCTATTGAATGGACCTCTATGGAGTTGTTGTCATAGTTGCTTGTTGGATTTTTGTTCCTCAAGTATTAACTAAACCTAAGAAAAAAAGTAAAGAGATTTAAGTATCTGTTGACATCACTTTTGGTTGAGGTCTAGTTTTTCTCTTAATAGCCTAGGGTCTAGCCATAGGTCTTTTCTATTGACTATTTCTAGAAAACTAGAAAAGAACCCTCACCATTAGAAATTCTAAACTCCTCTTTACTCAACTTGAAGCTCTACATATTGGTCATAACCTCTAGCACTTAGTAGGTGGGGTCAATATAAGAGAGCTCAAGGTGAGTTTCCATAGGACTGCTTGCCCTTAGGGTTGACTCTGGGTGTTGATCTAGAGCTAAGGCATTGACTACAATCACCTCACTCACAATCACTTAATACCCTAAACCCAAAATTCCTTGACTTTGATCCCTTCATCCTTTGGGAGAATCATGTAGATGGTCCTCTAAACCCATTGCCCTAGGCTAGGGTGTTTAGCTAAAACCAGTACATAGAGGACCCAAATTGGTTTTCCATTTATCCATAGCTCATTTGTGATAGTTAGCGCCCCAATTCTACCAAAAAAATACTCAACTTTGCCTTTTGCTACAAAATTTTCCAAATTACCTAAGTACAATTGAAACCCTAAATTTGGAAAAAATTCCCAAATTTACCCAAAATACCGAAATTTGTTCAAAAATTATTTCAAACTTTTTGAAAACATCCAAATTACCCAAAACCTCCAAAAAAAATTGCCAATTTATCAAAATGCCCCTCCTTAGCCCAAAATTTCAAAAATTCCAAAAAAATCCCAAAAATTTCGAAAACCATTCAAATATTCTTAATTTCATTTTTCTCAACTACTACATGACCCAATTTGACCATTTTGACCATTTTGACTAAAACCCCCACATTGCCTTTAGAGGCCAAATTTTCCTAAAATTTACCTTAAATGTCCATCAATTTGGGCCCAATTTTTCCCAATTTGAATTCTAAACTCAAATTCAACTTCCATATAACCAATCTAAACTAAATCCAAACTCAATTGACCCATGATTTGAGCCCAATTTTGATCTAAATCAAACCCCCAATTTTGGCCATATGAGTTAATCTCACTAAATTGAACCTATAGCCTACTCAATTTGCCACAATTTATGTTGAAAACTATTCATAACACTCCTACACATCAAGCTTAATCTTCAAATTTCCTTGGTAATGCCCAAATTTCATTTAATTTTGACCCAAGTCCAAAAGCCCCAATTTTACCCTAAATTGGCCATACCTCAAAATTCCACAAAATTTATTGCCTTAACCCCAAAATTGGCATCCAATTTATGTTAAAAACTCTTCATCACATTCCTATTGACCATTCTCAATAATAAATTTGGACTTGGCCTAAGCCTAGCCTACTCTAGACCCAAGTTTAGCCCAACATGCCCAAATTGACCAAAATCCCAAAATCCTTCAAATTGAGGCCCCAATTGAACTCAAAATCATTTCAAGTCTTTACCAAAAATCTTCATTACAATCATATACACAATTTTTATCAATTAATTGGGCTTAAGGTCATGGCTAGCCTAGCCCAAACACAAGCTTTGGCCAAATTGACCTACATGGACACCTTCACCAAAAATTAACCTTGCTATGTTAAATTGTCCAACCAAAGATCACCATAGCCACTAAGCCCTTCATTTGGACTAGGCTAAACCTTAAAAAAGCCAACAAACCAAGCTATGGACCAATGGGTCCCTAAATTAATGAATTTATGCCCATATTTGGATCTTAAGCCAAAATCCTTGCCATTATGACTAGTCCTTGGGGGTAAGTGATAATTGAACCTCCCCCTTGCTCACCTGACCTCTTGGTTAGCTCCCCTGTCATTGCTGGCTGGCTTAGTGGCCGAAAAAAACCAAAAATTTTAGCCACCTCCCCTAAATCGAAACCCAATTAAAATCATGAGGCCACCTCATCCAATTTTAAGTTTAGAGCCTCTCTGCCCTCCACATAGGCAGCACTTTGCACCCTTCAATTGACCCATAGATCCACCATTGTCTATTTTTATAAAAGCTCACCTCCATGGCCAAGGGGAGAGGTGCTGAAATTTTCTCAAAGAGAGACCTCCAAATTGATCCCACAGCCTCTTTGAGTCCTCCTCAACTCAAGCCAACCATTTCCCCCCACTGATCCCCATTGTGGATACTCAATTTTGAGTTTAAACTTCTGCCAAAACCAAGATAGAACTCCCCATAGCTCCACAATCCACCAAACTCCATATAAACTCACCCACACCATCACCATAGTAAAAGAAGAAGAAGCCCCATCAAATCCCCCTCATACAGAGTCCCTAGCATAGCTCTAGACCAACACCTAAAATTGTGCTTGGTCAAATTCATACCTAGACCTTTCACCACAGAAAGAGGCTCAATCCCTAAGCTCCTTGGACCTCCATAAACGTGTCGGGCACCTCTGTTTGAAGCTTACCTTCTCAGAGCAAAAGGTATTGAACCTCCCCTATTTTTGAGCTTATTTTGATTCTCCATTTGATTAGGGTTAGTTTCATAGCATGATTACCATATGGATATGTTCTACTAGTCAAGACAAGCATTTAAAAACAAATTTCAGTTGATTTGGTTGAGAAATGAGTGAGATATCAAGGTTTAAAAATGAACGGTCTCCTTCGGGGATGATGACCAAGTGTCATTGGATCATGCGTGTATTCCACGGACGACTCTGATCACGCCGAATGGAGAGACAAAATGAAAATGTGGGACCCGTGGATGTTGGCGTGGAAGACGATATCAAATGGGAACGTACCACATGGAACTTTGGAGCCGCCGTAGGTTGATGCGGCACCACGCTACTTAAGTAGAAAAATAGTGGTTTTCTGATTTAAAAAAATAGCACTAATTTCAAAAATTCATATCTTGGTGTAGAAAAATCGCAAAAATAAAATAAAAATAGAGTAGAACAATGTGGAAATGGTTTGAAGTTCATTTGATTCATATTTTATTTTTAATTAATTAAATACTGTATTGAGTCTTATGATTCTCCATGCATGTAGAAATTTCACCATGACTTGAAATTTTGGCATGTTGTTGCCTCTGTCTTAGGGAACATTCTCAGATTTTTTCAAAGTCAGAGAAGATATCTATATAGAGATCAATATTTTTCAAGTTTATGTCTATTATTTGCATAAATTAATCACAATAATTAGCATGTTGCTTAGAAAATTCCAACAAAAATTTGGAAGGTTTGCTATGACCAGAAAACCCTTTGGAAAATGTATCATGAGACAAGTCATAAAAAATGCACTTAATTTTCCAAACCCTAAAGCACAAATAAAATCAATTTTGGGAACATAAACATCTAAATGACATGATTTTAACTCTCCACTATAATTTGAAGTTCAGAGAACTCCTCATAAAAATTTCAAAATATTTGGAGCTCATTTGATAACTCAAATTGATTTTCTATGTTAAGTGTCATTTTTAACGCTAAAATAATTTTTAATAAATAAAATATAACTCAAAAAGTTATAAAAATTAGTTTTTGGAGTTCTCTATGATCAAAGGAATTTTTTAAAAATAAAATGGTAATTAAAATAAAAAACTTCATTTTTTAATCTATTTTTAATATTTAAATAATTAAAAAATGATAAAAATCACAAAAAATAAAAAAATTCATGGAAATTTTCTAAATTATTTCCTAAGCACTTACGAACAATTGAAATATTTTTCCTAATTTTCTAAGTGAAGATATTGAATTTTGAAGCTTAAAATAATTTTTAAAGGCTAAAAATGGATTTTCACTAAAATAATTCTAACAATTCAAAGAAAAATCAGAAAAAAATATGAAATTTGTTTCTATGGTTTTCTTGATCTCTGAAATATTTAATAAAAATATAGAACTTAATTTTCTACATTTAAAATATTTTATAGTTAATAAATGTTCTAGAAATTAAAATAATTCTTACAATTCAAATATTCAATAAATCATGAAATTTGGTTAAAATAGTTCTCTGGTCTAAGTCTACCTCCAGTAAAAATTTAAAGTGATTAGGCTTTAACTTTGTCAAGTTATGGATTTTTGTTTGGAAAATCCTATTTTTGCATAAAAATAAATATGTAAATTAAATTGAATTTTGAAAAACCACATTCTCTCCTTTGATGTCATAATTAACCCACGAGTAAGGTGAGATAAAAATTCCAAAGTCCTTTGAATTAAATTTGAAAAATTATGAAGTGATAGAGCCTTAGGGGAAAAAGTGTGATTTTGGAACTTTGACCTTAATTAACATTTAGGTTTAATTCAAGAAGGGGAAATGGGCAACCTTTGATCTTTATTAACATATTTGGATGATTGAAACATAGGGGATTAACTAGTAGAAACAAATCTCAATTTTTATAATAAAAGGATAAATTTGTAATTTTCTTAAATTATTAAAATTTGGAAGTCTAGTCAATCAAATGATCCTAGACTTAGGGGCATGATTTTGGGTGTTGATAACTCACCAATTTAATACCCCCATTTAATGATTCAAATGACTTTTAAAATTTTTTGATAATGAATCATCATCACCTAAAAATTAAATCTTTTCAAAAAAAAAACTAAGATATCTAACAAAATCTTAAGGGCTTAATAGTGACCTAAGCTAAATCAAATCTCATTAAATGAGGATTAAAAAAGTAAACATAATTAAAATGAACACCTTTAAAACACTACAAGCCCAAATTAAAAAGTTGGCTAAGCGACTTGATGACATTAACTTGCCTTTTTAAGGGTCTTCACCCACATAATTCTCGAATTAAACAATTACCCTACTTTTAGGGACAATTGAAACATCAATGATCACTGAGCATTAAAAGTATTTACAGAATGAGTTATTAAGCAACATAATAAGTTTAAATGAGCTCGAGACTTTTCACATGGCAGTGAGAGGGAAGCATGTACCTGCTTCTTTCTCCAGAGCTGTTGGATACCTCGGAGGTCTACTAAACTTAATTTATTTTGCTTGAAGAAATCATCCTTAACCAAGTCAATAGGGACTCGCCAAGATATGACCTAGTGTTGGGTAGATCACCAAAACCTTACTTTTTTGATTTAGGTAAAATGCTCCCATATGCATTTTGAGTTTCAGGTGGTAGAACAAGAAGACTCGCCATGTATGCTTTTTATAGTTTACAGTGCCGTCTTTATTGTACCTTCATTTTGTACTTGTTATGCTTATAAAACTTGCATGAATAAACAGCGATGTCACCCTGCATGAAAACCAAAATTGCTAGGATAGCCACAAAACCAAAAATAAAACTAAAATAAACCAAAATAAAATTCACCACCACAACATTCAAAATATAAAACAACTCAAAATTTAATCACAAACATCACACAAAAACACAATTGCAACTAAATTAAGACATCTCTATCAGATGATCGGGAATCCCTTGGAAGAAGTAAACTACGGTTGCTAACGAGGCTTCTCACAGTCTAAATGAAATTATAGAACTCATTAAGTTGAGTTTAGTAAATTCATTTGGATTAAGTGAATCTAATAAAAAATAGTGGTACCGGAATGAGGGAACCGCAGAACTCTAACCGGTGTTTCTCTAATCAACTTTAACATCCCCCATAACATTTAAAGAACTTCAACCATAGAGCCGTCTGATTTGACATCATAACTTGACACCCTAGAAAACTCAAACTCGTCACGAAATAGAAAAACCTGTCTTCCCCAGCTTAAAATTTCCTTCCTTAGAATTAAACAACCAAGCCATAAGACTTCAAGATTGTTTACTTATGAAACATAAATCCTCACCTTATCTTTAGGCATTTGTACAACTCTGTTGTACAATATAAGCCCTAACACGTCTTAGTATTTTGAGGTTGTCGTCTGTCACAACCTAAATCCTCACTTCTTAAAGGCTATTTGTGCAATTGTTTCACACGAATGTAATCCTTAATTAAATAAAATTGGCAAGATGAAAAACCTAAATATTTCTCCTCAAAACTGAAGCCAAACAATAGGATAGATCGAAAAGTCATGGAGGTTCTCCTCCGGATCCAGGACATCCCCTAGTTCTTCCTCCTTTGTACCCTAATATAAATGTTCCAAATTTAAACCATTCTCATTTCACACCTCTTCGTCTGATCTCATTGAAAAGTCCAATCCTTTTGAAATCCTTGAAGATAATATTTCTTGATTTTTATCGAGAGTTTTCTTAGGTGACTTTGGTTGTCTAAGATGTAATTAACTATAAAGGCTTGCCCTTATAGGAAGCTCATCCGAACCCAACTTGATATAAACCCTATTTAATTCTTCATATTAAATAGAAGAAATTGTTGGCAAATAAAACGGTTTCGCAGACCAAACAAATGTCAAACATTTCTTAATTTATTTGATCGAGCCTTACCCTCAAGCCTTTTGTTTATCCTTCGGGATAGATACATGATTAGAGGTATAACACTCTTCATTTAAACTATAAAAAATATGGGGTCAGTTTTATTTCATATTTTTCTATACATATATATATATATATATATATATATATATATATATATATATATATATATATATATATATATATATATATATATATATATATATATNTATATATATATATATATATATATATATATATATATATATATATATATATATATATATATATATATATATATATATATATATATATATATAAATGTCATTTCGAAGCGGGTGATGAGATTTCAATTCCGGAGATCGATAGCTTCCAACGGGCAACTCCTTAAACAAAATAGTTCCAACAGCTTCTAGCGATTCTGTTGTGGACAAGCTTTTCTCTCCATTTAAATAAGGAAATATTATCTTCACACATCGGTAATTTGTCCATGCCCCTCTTGGACCAAATTAATCTTCTTCCTTTGACATACTTTACCCATTTTTGTCTTGGGAAAGTATGACCAACTCTTTAGACTTCAAGAATGTTTGTTCAATCACCTTTGAATGGAGGGGTTCAAGAGGCCATTAAGGATTCTTTTAATCTTCATGTCGGGTCGGACCCCAATAGATATGTTGGTGGACTAGTTCCACCTAGGCATTGTGTCTTGTTAAATGGGCCCCACACTGGGTCTTAAACTCTTCACATCTTTTTTCGACTTTAATTTGCTATTTTGTAAATTAAATCAAATTGTGTTGTGTTGCGTGTGCTTTAAAATTTTTTAATATTAATTAAAAATTTCTACTTTCAAATTACCTTTTTCACTAATTTCTTTTAAAAATCCCCACAAATTAATACTTACCCGGTCTACAGATCAACCTTTGTTAATTTTTAGTGCTTGCACTAAGATTACGAGGTTTTGGCCATACAACTAACCTCAGAGCTTTCTATTTTAAAGCTACTGCGATGGCCTACCCGACACTGACTTTTTCTTGCAACTTGGAGACAAGCCATGAAGCCCGCAATGTTGCTCCTACCATTAAGTTTGGAGTTGGATTTGAAGACCTCGAGGTTATCCTTGAGAAGGCCCTATTCTTTGTGATGAAAGTCACCGCTCCAGAAGTACAAGAGCCATTTGTTGAGTTCAACCCGAGCTATCTTTAGGACTTCCCTTCTTATAAGAAGGCCAAGACTACTGCTGCCGCCCCGACACCTACCAAGCTTGTTATTCCCGTTGCTGCTAAGGGGAAAGAACTAATGATCATTGAAGATCCAACTAAAGGATTGGCCGTTTCTCCATTAGTGTTCGAAATCGTATTATGTTCAAAGACTACGCCGCTAACTCAAACTTAAAGGACAAACCACAACAGGAGAGTTCGGAGGGCCACTAAAGCTCAGGCTCCTAAGGAAGTACCTGTTGATGAAGATCCTCACCAAGACGAATCAGGATCACTGGAAACATATCCACTTCTGCGGGGAAGTAGATTCTATCCTTTAATGGACACTGATGGGTATGAGAGTACCCATAAAATCGCCGCTGCATTACCATCACTTCATGAACAAGGTGTAGAGAGAAAGAAGCCTGCTTTTATCACCCGAGTCAGTTCAGTTTTTCAGAGGCTAGCTGCCAAAGAAGGCTGTTCAGTCAGTAAATTACTTAAACGGGTGGGACGTGCAATTTTCCCTTGTATGAAGATAGAGATTTTAAGGGACGTAAAATCTTTCAGACGATCTCAAAAGTCAACTGAAAATTGGCTTGCTCGTAATCCCGTCAGGTTCTGCTTGGGAATCAGAGTCAACACTACTACTGTCACCACATATTCTACCGCTACCAGGACCACAGGCCGTCGACCGATCACCCACTTCAAAGACATCTCTAAAATTCCAAAGCAAAAGATGAAGAAATTGTCCAATGTTGTAGTCAGTCTGCACCATAGGGAGCATACTTCCCTTCTACATATAGATGTTTCTGTTATGACACTTTATCATGAGATATCATCATCAAAGAAAAAGATGTGGATACCCAAGGTCGCTGTACTGATATAGTCCAATAAGCCCGCAGGGCAAGATCATGGAAAGAAGAAAGGGTCTGAAGTATCTGACATCGTCACAGTGATTGCCAGTGAGATGGAGGAGCCAGAAGAGGAAGTCCAGCAGGGTCCTCTAAATTTTAATTCAATCCAAGAATCGATAATTGAAGAAAAAGTTGAAAAGCTCAGAGTCAAGGTTTCCGAGTTGGCTCGGGAACATGGAGTTTTCATCAATAACGATGATGAAGATTTTGACTACAATGATTACCTCAAATAAGTTTTCATGGATGTCCATGTCATCGAAATCGGAGCTGCCGCATCTGTGCGTGACACTCAACCTCTCATTGAATAGAATACCATAGATGAATTGTGTAGGGCTATCCTCCTAAGGGATGAGTGAGTCAGCCGATTGGAGAAAAAGATGGAAGAGATGGTCATAGCCTTGACCGCCATGGCTATAGTTCAAGGCCAATCTCAAGTACCACAGTTAGCATCTCCAGGGGTCAACCAATCAAAGATAATAAATATTACAGATTAAAGAGGAGAAGTTGCCTCAGCAAATAGAGATGAGCAACCAAAGAAGGATTCTCCATCAGGTGCCATGCCAGAGAAGAAATTTAAACAAATGGCCGAGCAAGTTCTAGAGGCCTTAACCCAATGTAAGGGTTGCATTGATTTTGAAGGGTAGACCTTACCAGGAGAAATTCGATTTTGTACCCTTCCCAAAGTGTTTTGTGTCCCTGAACTTCAACATATTTGATGGGACTGGAAATCCTAGACAACAAATAGCACACTTTTGAGCCAGTTATAACAACACAAGAAATAGCGAAGCTTTACTCTTCTAACAGTTCATCAGCAGCTTTTCAGGGATTGCCTTTGATTGGTATGCCAATTTGCCCAAAATATCAGTAAAAACATTTGCCGAGCTGGAACAATTATTTGTGAAAAGATTTGTCGTAGTACAACATCATGTTTTTATAGGAGAGATCATGATGGAAAAGCAAAAGCCCAATGACACTTTGGTGGATTACATTTTAAGGTGGAGAAACGTTAGCATGAAGTGTGAACCTCAGCTACAGGAACATCACACAATTGAGATTTTACTCAAGAGTATTAATGGGTTGTTAGCTTTCATGCTCAAGGGACTCACCATCAAATCATTTGAGAAGCTACTTAGTAAAGCCAACAGTCTTCAAGAAGAAATCAAACATATGAATTGGCATGAAAAGTCCAAGGCAACAAGAGTGTTTGAAAGGAAATCAGAAATAATAGCGACTGTTGACAAAAGAAAATAGTTGATGAAGACATATGCAGAAAATGCTCATCAATCTTCATTACAGTAAGCTCAGAAATAGAATAGCCAGTCCAACCAGCGTCCACCTCAAAAAGGATCACCTCGAATAGGGAATAAGAGAATATCTTTGGAAGAATAACAGAAAATGATGTATTCTTTCAAAAACGAAGCCGTATCCAAGATGTTCAGAAGTCTGATGAAAAAGCCTGAGTTCATACTACCAGAGCCAAGGAAACCTGAAGAGGTCGATAAGAAAAATCAACCAAATTATTGCCTGTAACATAGATTGCTGGGACATACTATAGAAGAATGTTTCATCTTTAAGGATTGGATCGAATAAAACCTCAAAGAAGGGAATATAATGATCTCGAAAGAATATTTAAAAGAACCTGAAAAAGGTTCTATAAATATAATTTTGGTCGAGCCGATCTCTCTGATTGATCCATATACTAGAGAAGATGGATGGAGTACCACTTGGAATGAGCTCAAGTGGGTCCTAAACCAAATCTAGAATTCATTGAAACAATCTTCCGCACATAATGGAAAATATGGATGGAATGAAGTTTGGAGCAAATCGTCCAAGGAACTATTAAACCAAATCTAGAACACGTTAAAACAAACTTCCGTTCAGAGTCTTCAACTTGTCAAGCCCGAGATGAAGATTTCGCCACAAGATTCATCCTCGTCAAGAATAAAGAGGAAGAAGAATAGTAATACAAAGATTGATAGCCTGGAGGGTAGGATAGGGGCTGCCTCTACTTTATTGGTTGTCTCAGATTTGGGGAAGAAAATCCTTGAACCCCTGACTTTGTATGATTATCTTTTTGCCCCTCCAGGGACTTATGAATATAATGATTGTGATTTATGCTACGTTTTAACTATTTCTAGTGATGATGTAATTGATTATGACTAATCTAGCCTTGATCTTGATTATCAAAACAATCTTCAAATTATACTTGAGTTCGATGAACTTGCTAACAAGAATGAAGAAGACATCGATAATATCGCTTATGACAGCACTGAGAGAGAGGAGCCAATCCTCGAGAGCCAGGGTGCACCACTTGCAATCAACTTAGATCTTTCTAAAAAAGAAGAAGTACTGGAAGATTCAACAATGATATCTTAAGAAGAAGAAATTATAGAAATAAACTTAAGAAGCGGGAGAGTGCTACCTCCGAGAATAGCTCTAGTGGATAAAGGAAAGCAAATAGTTACCTCCACTCCCACCAGTAGAAGAAACACATAACTAAGAGAAAATTTGAAGACCATATAAAGTGGATTAGAATGTGCTAGCTCATCTTAAGAAGCTGCTGGCCCGATTAAGTATCTACAATGCTCTAATCCTGTCAAAGGAGATGTGAGAGTCTCTAGTTACAGCCTTGCTCGACCTAGAAATTTATTTAGCTCAGTTGGCTAGCACTTCCTCAGATGAAATTTGCTCATTGAAAGAACAACTTGGGTAACCTTCACAGATGAAGATTTGTTGCTTGGTATCACCAATCACAACCGACCACTTTGTACCTCTGTTAAGATCGGCAAATTTGTGTTGTCCAGAGTTTTAGTAGATCCTGAAGCATCACTAAACTTGATGAGACTACGAACATTGTCCTATTTGGATGTCAAAGCTCAAGATCTTACGATCGATAAAATGATGTTAAGAAGATTCAACTAAAAGAGAGAAAGAGCCCTTAAATCAATTACATTAGTCGTAAAGGCTGACGAACTCGTAAAAACCGCTAAATTCTATATCATCAACACCGAGACCTCTTTCAATGCTTTACTTGGTCGACCATGGATTCATGAACACAACATGCTTCTGTCATTTATGCACCAGTGCATTAAGTTTTACAAAGAAGGACAAGAACATTGCATCAAAGGAGATCTACAACAATTTTTCAGTTCATGAAGTTGGTATTCATGAAGATGCCGCCTACTACGCACCTCCAAAGAAAACTGTATTCTCTCGTGAAATTTCAACAAACAAAAGTGAAGATTCAGAAGAATCACAAAGAGGAAGCCATTTAACTCCGCTTCAGCGATCCTCCACCTCTCTCTTACAATAAATTGGTGGGGGTTCTTTTAGCTCGCACACCCAAGGTCGAGACCGAGGATGTGGACGAGGAAGAACCAACTTAATTATTGAACGGACTATGCCAACCATCAACATTGGTGATGAAGACAGTTCTGAAGATGAAATAATGATGAAAAAATAGAGGAAACCTCAGTATAAAATATCCTTGGAAGATACCAAGAAAAGCAAATATGAGACACTGTATGATCGGATAAATCACTATGTGAACACCATGACTCTTACTCCGATTCTCCCTCAAAAGGTCGAGAGTTTAGAGGTCAAGGAAGTCCATAGCGCTAGTTCAAAGCTGATCAAGTTTTACCATGCTTCTACCTCTTTTAATCTTGAAAATCATGTAAATTTGGATGATGATCGTAATGAATTAATGGAATTGCTTTGTTATTACTTTTTTCCTTATGTATGAAAGTTAATTAAACAGGGACATTTTCCAAAACAAATGCCAAAAGATAAATTACAACTTTTTGAAAAGTTATGGAGTGTTAAAAGTCGAACTCCCAATTGAAAGAGGGTCTCAGATTTGGTACAGTCGAACCAGTCGATGATTCAAAATTTTACATGGTTGTTACTTGTGAATTAGGAGAAGATTGTCTTGATATAGAGGATGACTCTAATGATCAGCTAATAGAAAGTGCTCTGCCAGAATTTAAGAAGGAAATTAAATTAACGGTTGATGTGTTAAAAGAAATCAACCTTGGGATGGAAGAACAAACCTGACCCACATTTATTAGTTCTTTATTGAAAGATGAAGAATCTCTACAGATGATCAAATTTTTAACTGAATTCAAAGATTGTTTTGCGTAAAGTTATGAAGAAATGTCATAACTGTTAGCAGAGGCTATAGTTCATAAACTCGGGGTAGACAAAGATATGACCCTAGGAAAACAAGCTCCCAGAAGAATGCTCCTCGAAATAGAGCAGCAAGTCATTGGCGAGGTGAAGAAATTAATAGACGCTAAATTTGTAAAAGAAGAACAATACCCCATGTGGTTGGCTAATATTGTACCTATTTAGAAGAAAAATGGACAAATACATGTTTGTGTTGACTTCAGGGATTTGTACAAAGTATGTCCAAAAGACAAATTTTCACTACCAATACCAGGAATGATGGTGGATATCACTTATACACATGAAATCTTCTCTTTCATGGATGGATCTTTGGGATACAACCAAATCAAGATGGCTCCCGAAGATGCAGCACTTACAACCTTCAAAGCGCCGATTTGATTTTTTCTGCTACACAATGATGCCATTTGGATTAAAGAATGCCGGCGCAACACACCAACGTGCAATGAAAAGGTTTTTTGATGACCTCATTCACAACCAAGTGGAATGCTACTTGGATGATTTGGTCATCAAGAGAAAGCAAAAAATAGACCAGTTGTCGATTTGAGGATCCTGTTCAAACGGTTATGATGATATGACCTTAAAATTTATCCCTTAAAGTGCGCTTTTGGCGTAACGTCTAGGAAGTTTATAGGATTCATTGTCCGTCATCAGGGAATCTGAGATCGACCCAGATAAGATTAAAGCTATCTTGGAAATGACTCATCCTAAAACCTTGAAAAAACTATGTTCCTTTCAAGGGAAGTTGAAATATCTAAGATGCTTTATTTCTAATCTCTTAGGAAGGTGTCAGCCCTTCTCAACATTAATTAAAAAGGACATCAAATTCATTTGGGAAGAGAAATGCCAGTGGGCTTTTGAGGACGTTAAGCAATATTTAATGACACCTCCTATCTTGCAGCCCCTATCCTAGGGAAACCATTGATACTTTATACTGCGGCCTTAAATGACTCTTATGGATCTCTCTTAGCCCAAGTCGATGACGTGGGTAAAGAAAATGAACTCTACTACGTGAGTCGTCATCTGATACCGAACGAAGTAGGGTATCTACCTATTGAGAAGCATTGTCTGACATTAATTTTTGCCTATATGTTCTCTCATAAGATTACCCTAATTTCAAAAGTTAACTCGTTGCAATATTTGATGACCCGACCAACACTCTTCAGACATCTAGCAAGATGGTCAATGATCTTATTGCAATTTGATATAAATTTTGTTCCTTTCTGTGCTATCAAGGGACAAATTTTAGTATACTTTCTTGCTGCACACCCACTGCCAGCTGGGTCCCCTCTCAACGATGAACTACCAGATGAGCATATATTAAAAATTGAATTCTTCAGTGCACAATGCTGGGAAATGTACTTCGACGGTGCTTCATTAGCCAGGAAAGACAAAGGATCAGACACAGTCATACCAGGCAAAGCAGGGATCAGTTTGATCTTCATAATGCTAGATAAGGGTATGCTGAGGTTCCATACCACCTAACAGAGTCGTGCACCAACAATGAAGCAGAATATGAAGCTTTAATCACCGGATTGGAATTGACAATCTCAATGGATATAAAAAATATTACCATCTATGGTGACTCTTAGCTCGCCATCTAGAAAGTCACCGGACAATACAAAATTTTTAAACCATGGCTAGCAGAATACCATCAGTACACGATGAAGCTGCTGGAGCAGATCCGCATTGTGACTTTCTGCCAGATTCCTAGGGGAGATAATGCCTATGCTGACGCTCTAGCAAAACTCACTAAGGAACTAACATGTCCCCCAGAGTATTCCATCAAAATTATAGGGCAAGGAATACAAGTTTTGTCTGGAATCAACCACAAAACTCTTACACAAGCTTGAAAAAGAAGAAGAAACAATAAATGCAATTGCTGATATCAAAAAAGATTGGTGCAAGCCATTAATAGAATATTTGCATACTAGAAAGCTACCAGAGGACAAGTCTGAGGCACATCACATTACAAAAAGGGCTACGTCTTATGCTATAGTAGGTGATGTCCTATGCAGAAGATCGTTCGACCATATGTGGCTACAATGTTCAAGCAAAGCTAAAACACAAAATATTGTTAAAGAAGTACATGCCAGATTGTGTGGAGCTCATCAGTTAGGGCCGAAGATGAAATTGAAGATCAAAAGACTCAGATATTATTGGCCAACAATGATGTCCGACAGCATGGATACAACTAGAAGATGTCACAAGTGCCAGGTGCATGGGGTGGTCTTACACAAACCTCCGAATTTGCTGCACTCAATCGTTGCCTCGTGGCCATTCGAGTGTTGGGGCACAAATATATAGGTCCGATAGACCCTCCATCCTCAAAAAGTCATAAATTGATACTTGCTGCTATTGACTATTTCTTTAAATGGGCAGAGGCAGTGCCGTTACGAGAGATTACAACACAACACTTCTTCAATTCTTCAAAAGCCAAGTCGTCTACCGTTTTAGAGTACCACAAAGAATAATTTCCGATAATGAGGAGATTTTAAAAGCACAAAAATCAATAATTTTGTCAAACAACATGTGATAGATTGGAGATACTCTATAATTTACTATCTCAAAGAAAATGGCCTCGCCGAAGCCTTTAACAAGACGTTGGTACAGATTTTGAAGAAGACGCTAGTTGAAAAAAAGGAGATTGACACAACAAGCTATTAGAAGCCTTGCGGTTCTACCAGACGACATTAAAGAATCCCACTCAGTGTACACCATACATGCTCGTGTACAGGTCTGAGGTCGTGCTACCATTAGAAAATCAGACGCTGTCTCTCAGAGTCGCTGTCGCCAACCTACTTACAACGGAAGAAAGTGCAAAACTTAGACTTAAAGAACCAGAGAGTCTTAAGGGAAAATGACTTGAAGCACAACAACATTTAGAACTTTACAAGGTAAAGATGGTACAAGCTCATGACAAATTGGTCCGCCAAAGGCCATTTTAAGTTGGTGAACTTATCCTCGTGCTCAAAAGGCTTATTCTTGCATGCCGCAAGATAGGTGGAAAATTCGAGCCAACCTGGGAGGGACCATTTGTCATTGAAAAGGTCTATGCAGGAGAAGCTTCCCAGTCAGTAGATTTTCGGGGTGAAATACCCATGCTACGAATCAACGGATGATACCTGAAGACATACTACACAACTTGACATTGCTTACTATCACTTTATTTTAAATTTTGATTGTTCTGGGGTTATCTATTTGGCCAAATGTCTGTGATCGAGTCCAAAATTTTGGAATAAAATTAACCTCAACATAATGAAAATTCTTTGAAATTAAACACTTCAATTTTCTCTTTTTATACTTAATATCCTACTAAATTAAACAAAATGCACACATAAATAAACAATTTTCTCACCAATACAAACTAAAATTTTCTTTAATAAGTACTTTGTTTTGTTCTTGTTCAAGCTAAGTTTCAGCTCACTGACATTTTTCCTGTCATCTACAGAGAAATGTCAGGCCAGAGGCTGATCTTTGCCTTTAAAGATGGCTGGAAACTCGCACTCAATGAGGAGATGGTGCCGCAGGGTGGCACTATAGACTTTGACATGAAATTTAGTCAAGTCGACATGGATTATGAGGGGCCTCTAATGGATGTCGTCAGTCGATGGAAAAAAGAAGGGCTTCCCTCATTTCTAAGGTTAAACACCAAAGATAATTCATCATTGAAGAAAAAGAATGTGATAGCATAGCAAGACTCGATGGAGGGGACCAGTCGCCTACCGTCCATGATAGCTACACCGACCGGAGGACTAATCGATGCCGATAATGGAAGACTTCCAGATGTGTCACTATGAAGAACTCAATGTAGAAATGCTAGCCACCGAAAGCAGAGGGCTTTCTTATGAGAAGAAATAAGATGCCAGGAAGAGGCAAAGAACTTGCTTAGTCCTATTTCTGAAGAGAAAATTTATGATCCAGGTATGAGAGAGGCCTCTTCCAGCCTACCTACTACAGATGATGAGTCATGATTTATTGCAGAGCCAAAAATACTACCAGCTTCAGATGTTCTGTGTACGGGTTTCCCTACCTGCAACGCCGATATTCCAGCATGAGCGTCAACTACAAGGGCATTTGTGAAGTGCCTGGACTGCAATGTCCTGCACCTACAGTGCTACAACACGTTAAAGGAGTACAAATCTACTGATGATGGGTCTTAGACCATAGATTACTCAATGGATGCAGAGCCATAGGTCCTGTGGAGTATAGAGCCATACGTCCCGTCAGACACAGAGTCATACATTCCGCTGTAGATAGAAACAACACCAACTTGGGTTACCTCCGCCGTTGAAATGAGGGAACATCCTTGACAACTGCCAATCATAAGTACGGTAGAATACTACAGAATAAGCAAAGTAAGGAAAAGGGACTCCGAGTTCTATGAAGAAGTGCAAAGGAGGTTCATCAATGTATTAGAGGGATTGGAATTATACACCAGAGTTTTCTCATAAAGCGTTGAAAGAAACATTCTCGACTGCATTTTTGACTTGAGAGATAGAGGTTGAGCATGCTTACTTATGGAAAGAACCTATTCCGAGCCAAGAAAGTGGTTGCAAGGAAAGGGGAGGATCACTATCCAGAGTGACTGCTACTACAACTTTACCAACGATAGATAGGGAAATCCTCTTGGGATTCACAAACACGATCAGGTGGATCCACTACTGATACACCTAAAATATATAGTATTTTTATACACATTTTTATACCTATTTTTGATATATTACGCTTTAATGGAAGGTATTTTTGTGCTTTTTTTTGCAAATACAGGTAAAAAGGGTGAAAATTGCTTAAAAGAATGAAAAAGGATCAAATTTGGAGCAAAAATATGAAAATTATGCAAAAGCGTTTTGGCGCATAAGCACTAAATCTGACTCTTAAGCCCCGATTAAACAGAGAAGGCCGCGCCTAAGCGCCAGAGGCCCGGTGCTTAAGTGCCAGTGGCAGTTATTGGATGAGTAAATTTGGTTTCTACAAATTTTGAAGAGGTTTTTGAGGCACCCATTGGCATAATAGGTGGTTATAATCACCATGGATGAAAATTATCATGAAAGGATGCATCTCTTGAGGAAATATATTGAATCTAAAATTAATTTTAAGAGAAACCAAGGCACCTTTTGGAAAATTATAAAGAAAGAAGATTGGAACCTTGAAAGAGGTCCTGAAAGTATTGGAAAGTTTTAAAAGTTCTCATTTGGGGAGTTAGTTCAGAGAGATTTCAAGCACCACTTTTACTTTTATTTTATCATTTTTATTATTTTATTTTAAGTGATTGTAAAGAGAAGAGAATCAAAGAAACTTCAAGAGTTTGCTGGAGGACTTAAGATAAGTTTTTATTTTTCTGTTTTGAGACTACTTTTGGTTTTAATTGAGACTTGTAGTTGGTTTGACAATGATTTCTTCTTTTAAACTAAAGTGTGGTTTTATTTTCTGCATGGATTCTGAGCAATTTTTTTTATCTTTCTTCTTAAAATGATAAGTACTTAAGTTTTGGATGAAAGTTGTGGAAAGTATTGATCTTCAATAATGGAAGAAGTTGTGATGATTTAAATCCATGCACTTCATTTCCTTCTTGATTTGGTCAATCCAGATGTTAAAATTTGTTGTGAGAACATGTAAGAACCGGGCTGGTATTGTCTCGTCAATAATTTGAAAGAATCACATGAGGTTGTATGAATGAGAATATAGTTCATATGATTGAGTGCAAATAAATAGGGAAATATTTATTGAAGGGTGTAGAGTTAGAGGGCTTTAAAGTGACAGGTTAAAGCCCCAACTTGGTTTATTGTTTTAGGTTCTCATACAAGAATGTTAGCCCTCAGGTGGAGGAAAGCGAGGAAACTCTAGAGTGAGAGCTAGCATCTTCTCTGCCTAGACGGTCTTCAGAACAATTCAAACTTTAAATTAGCCAATGTTCTTTATAATATCTCTAGTAAGGGTAAATAATATTATTGCTCCTATTTAGCACAACATAATTTGTATGCTTCCACAATAGAATTCCTATACTTATTATTGATTCATAAAAGGAAGAAAGATATTTTCATATTTAGTGTTTTTCTTCTTCAAAAACTCTAGTTTTCTTTTTAAATTGTTATTGTTCTATCAAAATATTGAAAATACCCAAAATATTTAAATTTTCATTATTACAAATATCATCTTTAGTTTAGATAATTATCTTTTTATTAAAAATAGAAAGATTGTTGTTCAATAGTTCATATTGTGTATTCTCCTTGTGGGTTTAATATTCAGGTTTTAATATAAAAGTCCTATATTACTTGATAACGATATGTATACTTGCGTAGTATTCCAATATATATAAATTAAAAGTTAAATTCTTATTTTTCTTCAAAATCAAGTTTTTGGTTTTGTTGCATAGTAGGAAGTATAAGTGAAATATAATATGAATTATTGTTGTACTTTGTATAATAGTAGTATCCAAGGATCAAGTTTTTGGCGCCGTTACTGGGGAGAAATTGATTTTAAAAGCAAATTTCTATTTTTAAAAAGTCTTATTTAAACTTTAAGTTATCTTATTTTATTTTATTTTATTATAATTTATTTTATTATATGTTAGTGTATGCGTAATTCAGGTTCTGAAGAACTAGTGTCCTACCATTCTGAATTAGCAATAATTATTAAAAAATCAGAAAAACAAAAAAAAAATACTAAATTTTGAAAAATAAAAAAAATTTCAGGAATGAAAGACCAAAATAATCAAAATGCTGAAATTCATCAGGAATTTAGACCTTTAAGAGATTATGCCAACCCTACTGTAGATGAACTTCATTGTAGTATTCAAAAACCTATTTTAGTGGCTAATTCATTTGAGCTTAAACCTGTTATTATCTAAATGGTATCAAATAATCAATTTGGGGGATCACTAACTCAAGATCCAAATTTATATCGTGCTATTTTTCTAGAATTGTGCGCTACATTTAAATTTGATGGTGTATAAGATGATGCCATAAGACTTAGGTTATTTCCTTTCTCACTGAGGGATAAAGCTAAGATGTGGTTAAATTCGTTAGCACCTGAATCTATCCAAACTTGGGGTGATTTAGCACAAAAATTCCTTCCTAAATATTTTCTACCATAAAAAACTATAAAGTTTATAAATGAAATTACATCTTTTAATCAGTTTGAATGGGAATCTATTCATGAAGCATGGGAGAGATTTAAAGAACTCTTAAGAAAGTGTCCACACCATGCTATACTAGATTGGTTAAAAATTCAAACTTTTTATAATGGATTAGTTGAATCTCTTAGATCAATTATCGATGCCGCTGCTGGTGGTTCATTGATGTCAAAACCATTTCATGATGCTTATGCTTTATTTGAATAAACAACTACCAATAGATTTCAATGGCCTTCTAAGAGGGTAATTCTTAAGAAAGTAGCCAATATTCTTGAAACTGATGCTTTTACCATGTTAGCAAATCAAGTTGCTGCAATTTCAAGGAAGTTAGACCAATTTAAAATTAATTTTTATCAACCAATTTGCATTAATGAAGAGAATTCATTAGGCCAAATGGTAGATTCTCAAGCATCATTAGAAAATTTGAATGTCATAAATAATAAGCAGAATAACCCATATTTAAATTGTTATAATCCAGGTTGGAAGAACCATGACAACTTTAACCGGAATAACAATTTTGGTGGTAATAATCAGCAATGGGGAACGACCAAGGAAATCTATTGGGAAATTGAAACAACCTAGGGAATAATAAATATTGATCTACTTATCCTCTAGGTTTCAACAATAATACATAGTTTAAGAAGAAGAAGTTGTATATAAAATAAGTGGTGTTATAAATGGGAAATCAATTACAAAGTCAAGGAGCTATA
Source organism: Phalaenopsis aphrodite (assembly GCA_003013225.1). Lineage (NCBI taxonomy): Eukaryota > Viridiplantae > Streptophyta > Magnoliopsida > Asparagales > Orchidaceae > Phalaenopsis > Phalaenopsis aphrodite. The sequence goes on along the minus strand of NEWO01000669.1, from coordinate 292,111 downwards.
ATTAGAAATATTGAGAATCAACTTGGGCAAATAACAAATTCATTAAGTAATAGATCCCAAGGAACACTTCCTAGTAATAATAAATCAAATCCAAAAGACTAGAATAAAGAACAAGTAAAATTCATTCGACTTAGAAGCGGAAGAGAGTTGGAAGGTCAGGTTCAAAATAAAGTTGAAGTAGAGAGAGAAGAAATTGAAGAATAAAAAGAGTACACTTCAAAAGATTCTGAGAGACCTATTTCTCCACTAAAAATTGATTTGAAAAAACCACCACCTCCATTTCCTTAGAGACTTCGTTAGCAGAAGTTGGATAAGCAATTTTCAAAATTTTTAGAAATATTTAAGAAGCTTACAATTAATATTCCATTTGCTGAGGCCTTAGAACAAATGCCGACCTATGTAAAGTTTATCAAGGATATTCTCAACATGAAATGGATGTTTAAAAATAATTAGATTGTTGTACTTAGTGAGGAGTGTAGTGCTAAATTTTAGAAAAAGCTTCCTGAAAAGCTTAAAGATCCTGGTAGCTTTACAATTCTATGTGCAATAGACAGATTTTATGGGAAAGCTTTATGTGATTTAGGAGCAAGCATTAACCTTATTCCATTATTAATATTTAAAAGATTGAGATTAAGAGAAATAACCCTTACTACTGTAAAGCTGCAGTTAGCAGATCATTTGATAACATACCCTAAAGGAGTTATAGAAGATGTCCTAGTGAAAGTGGATCAATTTATCTTTCTTGTTGATTTCATTGTGCTAGATATGGAGGAAGATAAAGAGATACCTATCATTTTGAGGAGACCTTTCCTAGCCATAGAAAAAGCAATGATAGATGTGAAGAAAGGGGAATTAATAATGTGCGTCAATGATCAAACTGTTACTTTTAACAATTCAAAATCAATGAAATATCCTTCAAAAGGTAAAGATAATGAATGCTATAAGATATCTACGTGAATGCCATTTTAGAACTACTTACAAAGAAAAATCTGAAGTACAAGGTTTGGAACACGAGCAAGAAGAGGAATTAAATCAATGTGAAGATCTTTTTAAGAAAAATTCAAATTATGTTCGAGAAAGTTTTGAAGTTTTGGACATGATAGACAAAGATAAATTATTTTGTCCATCTATTAAAAAACTTCTAGAACTAGAGTTGAAGTTACTTCCATATCATTTAAAATATGCCATTTTAGGTGATTCCTCTACTTTACCAGTTATAATTTCCTCAAAATTAACAATGGAAGAACAAGAAAGGTTTATGAAAATTCTGAAAAATTTTAAAAAGGCATTTGGATGGACAATTGCTGATATTGAAGGAATCTGTCTTTCAATTTTTATGCATAGAATTATTATAGAAGAGAACTGTAAACCCAGGGCTGATCTGCAAAGGAGATTGAATCGTGTTATGAATAAAGTTGTAAAGAAAGAAAATTTAAAGTGGTTAGATGCTGGAATTATCTACCCTACTTCAGATAGTGCATAAGTTAGTCCAATTCATTGTGTTCCTAAGAAAGGAGGAGTAACTGTAACTGTAAATGAACATAATGAGTTAATACCTACTAGACAAGTTACAGGGTGACAAATATGCATTGATTATAGAAAATTAAATCTTGCCACTAGGAAAGATCATTTTTCATTACCCTTTCTAGATCAAAAGCTGGATAGACTAGTTGGGCATAAATACTTTTATTTTTTGGATCGATATACTGTTTATCACCAAATTTAAATCTCCTGAGGATTAAGAGAAAATAATGTTTACCAGTCCTTATAGTATTTTTACTTTTAGAAGAACATCCTTTGGTTTATGTAATGCTCCTGCTACATTGCAAAGATGTATGATGAAAATTTTTTGTGATTTAATTGAAAAAGAGATTGAAGTATTCATGGATGACTTTTCAGTGTTTGGAACTTCATTTGACTCATGTTTAGAACATTTATCCAAAGTTCTTAAGCGCTGTGAAGAAACAAATTTAGTCCTTAATTGGGAAAAATGTCAATTTATGGTAGTAGGAGGAATTGTATTATGACATCAAATATCAGAAAATGGTACGGAAGTAGATCCTGCTAAAATTTAAGTGATCACTAATTTACCTTACCCAAAAAATGTAAGGGAAATTAGGAGTTTTTTAGGACATGTTGGAATCTACAAGAGATATATTAAAGATTTTTCAAAGATTGCGAAGCCTTTGTGCCATTTACTGGAGAAAGATACAATTTTTAATTTTGATGAGGAATGCCTAAAAGCTTTTAAGTTATTAAAATAAAAACTAATCACTGCACTAATTATAATTTCACCAAACTGGGAAAAACCTTTTGAATTAATGTGATATGCTAGTGATTATGCTATTGGAGCTGCTTTATGAGAAAGATACGATAAAATTTTTAAAGTTATTTACTATACTAGTAAAACTCTTAATGAAACTCAAATTAATTATACAACAACTGAAAAAGAGTTATTAGCAATAATATATGATTTTGATAAATTTAGATCATATTTAATTGGAACTCATTGTGTAGTGCATACATATCATTCTACTATTAAGTATTTAATAAAAAAGAAGGATGCTAAAACTAGAATTATAAGATGGATTCTTCTTTTGCAAAAAAAATGATTTTGTAATAGTAGATCGGAAGGGGATTGAAAATCAAATTGCTGATCATTTGTCCAGGCTTGAATTAGGAAAAACTACTCTATTTTGAAAATTAAATTAATGAAATTTTCTAGATGAAAAATAGTTCACTATTAATGAGTGGCGTGTTCTGTGGTATGCCGACATTGTGAACTTTATTAGTAGTGACATTATTCCCTATGGAATGATATACCAACAAAAGAATAAATTTGTTTTTGAAGCTAAGACTTATTTTGGGATGACCCATTTTTATATAAACAAGGAAATGATCTGATTATTCAAAGATGTGTACCATTAGAAGAAACTTATGAGATTATCCAAAAATGTCATAATTCTAATTTTGGGAAACATTTTGGTGTTGATAAAACAACATACAAAATTTTACCATCTGGATTTTACTGGCCTATAATTTTTAGTGATGTCAATGTTTATATCAAAACATGTGATAGATATCAAAGAGTAGGAAATATTTCTAGAAGAAATGAGACTCCCCTCATATATATGCTAGAAGTTGAAATATTTGATGTTCGGGGATTAGATTTCATGGGACCATTTATACCATCTTTAAGAAATTTATATATTCTGTTAGTAGTGGACTATATATCCAAATGGATAGAAATGTTGCTTTACCTTGTTGTGATACTCAAAGTGTTGCAAAATTTTTTATGCTAAGAGTTATCATTACTAATGAGGGAAGTCATTTCAGAAATGCCATAATAGAGAAATTATTAAAGAAATATTATATAAATCATAGGATTCCTATAGCTTATCATCCTCAGACAAGTTGTTTGGCTGAATTATCCAATTGGGAAATTAAAAGAATTATGAAAAAATCCGTGAATCCAACAAAAATGGATTGGTCAGTCAAATTTGATTATGTTTTGTGGGCTTATAGGATTGCATACAGAACTCCTATAGGAATGTCTCCATATAGGCTAATATTTGGGAAAGTTTGTCACTTACCAGCTGAACTTGAGCATAAGGCACATTGGGCAATTAAAGAGTTCAATTATAATTTGAAAGATGTTGGTGAGAAAAGATTGTTTCAATTAAATGAGCTTGAAGAGATAATGAATAAATCTTATGAAAGTGCCAAAATTTATAAAGAAAAGATGAAGATGAGGTATGATCGAAGGATTCTTACCAAAAATTTTCATCCAGGGCAACAAGTTTTGCTATGTAATTGAAGGTTAAGATTATTTCCAGGCAAACTTAAGTCTAGGTGGATGGGCCCATTTATTGTGATTAATGTTTATCCTTATGGAGTTATGTATATTAAAGATCCTAAGTCTGAGAAAATATTTAAAGTTAATGGACATAGACTGAAACCTTATTTTATATGTGATCATCATAATTTTAATGATCGAATGATGTTAGGTCAACCAGAGTAAGCACTGGTTACGTCGGGCTGACAACGTAAAACTAAGCGCTTTGTGGGAGACAACCCATACTTATCAGTGTGTCTTTATTTTGATTGTTGTTTTACGTGTGATTAAGAAAATTTAGGATAGTATTTTTGAGATTATTATGTATTAGTATTGATTTTAAGACTTTATTTAGTGATCTAGACATTTTAAAATGATAATTTGGACGTCAAGTTGATTAGTGCAAAAATGTGCACTGGCGCTTAAGAGCCAATTTCGGCGCTTAAGCGTGGCTTTTTAAAAACATCTGTAAAATTAATATTCTAGAAAGGAAAACTTCCTAGAAGTTTGCAAAAACATGCTAAGGAAGTTTCTAAACATGTATAGGAGTTATTGGAAGGATTTAGGCCTAGAAATAGAAGAATTTAGTGAAGGAATTTCACCCAGATCATTTCTAGCCCTAAAGTTTAAGAGAGAGAGAGATAGAGATAGATTTTAAGATGTTGTCTTCATGGGAGATGGATTTCAAGAAGAAGGAGGAGACCATGAGGAAGAAATTCATTAGTCAAAGTGCACAAGAGGTGTATAATGGTTTCTTAGCCGTTAGTATTGAAGAGATATCAGAGAAGATCAACAAAATTGAAAATAACATGTCTGTACTAGAGACTAAGGTGTTGGAGATTCATGCACATCTTGAGCATATTGGATGTCAAAGGAAAATGAAATTTAACCACACTAGTTATATAAAGGAAGCAGATAAGGAGATTTTTCTTAAGCAAATGTGGATTGAAGAAGCTTGCATCAGAGCACGTCACCACCGTCTATTTTATCAACTTTATATTCCAGTTGCACCAGGAGAGACCAATGAAGACCTGAATTTGTTCCTACTAATGAAGAATAAAATTAAGTTGTATGTTTAAAGTTACATTTTTGTGTGTTTAAAGACATTGTCTTTAAGTGTTTTAGTGTTTAAGACTTGTTTTTAGTGTTTGTGTTACTTAGGTGATTAATTGTGAAAAATTGTTAAGTGTTTGTAATTAGGAAAATTTTCTCATCCAAGACTTTTTGGAATGAGAACTAAGTGTTTAAATGTATTTGCACTCATTTGTGAATTAATATAAGTTTTTTTGTGTGAAATTTTGTGTTGTTTTAGCCTCAAATTGAAATAATTATTAAAGAGAATTTTGAGATAAAGGAGAGTTACAAGATGTTGAAAATAATCGTTTAAGTGGTATGAGAGCATTTAGGGGTGGTTTACTTAGGCAAATAGTGAATTTTTCTGTTATTTAAAATTCTTTAAAATCGTCCAGTGGCGCCTAAGTGCCACATCTCGCGCTTAAGCCTGAGGAAACCCGAGAAGCAGGCGCCTAAGCGTGACTTACCCACGCTTAAGCACTGGTTCACAAATACTGGTTCGCGAAAGGTTAAAAGTGAAAATTTAAGAAAAAATTCGCCAGTTTTATCCTCCCGTCACCTTCAATCTCTCAAAAACACGATTTTAAAGAGCTAGCACCATTAAGTGGAAGCATAAAGAATATTGACTAATCCTACGCTTGTTTACTGAATCTGCGGCTAGGCTGGGAGAATACTAGCTCTTACTTCGGAGCTCCCACGTTCCCCTTAACTGAGGGCTAACATCTACATTTCTACACCCAAACAATAGAACCAAATTGGGGATTTTAGTCTGTCACTCTAAAATCTCCAATTCTATGCCTGATAATCAACCACTTTATGAAAGCCGCACATAGTATAGATTGAAACTCAGAGGTGCCATACATGCCAAAATCCTCTCTCATAAGGACTATAAACACGAATACCCTAAAAAGATTTTGGAGCCTCATATTTTGGGATCATTTGTCCACCACTCAACACTCGAATTTAATTATGCTAGACGAAGTTTTAGCGAGTTAGCAGCACATTATATCAAAGTCATCAAGAAAATTTTTACGCAATTAATCAATGTAGGGGAAAAACTAAACTAGCTAAAATAATTCCCATGTTCGCCAACATGCGAATTCACCATTTGGTGTTAAGGGGATCTCTAAGAGCTTTGTCCTCCCTGAATCTTAAATTTAATCTTTAATTTAGTTATAAAACTCAACATATTTTAACAAATCAATTGACCAGATTGAAAGTAAATTAAGATCAAAGTTAAAAGATCATCATAATTTCTTTAACATTTTTATGGCTCAACCAATTCAAATCACCATTTTACAAATCTCAAGACAAGGAGAAAGACAGAGAAAACTACTCAGAACTCATGTGGAAGACACAACAAAACTCGGAATTCATAAATAAAAGTGAAAGTCATACAAACTACAACAAGTAATTAACACTTATCTCTAATTTCTCCCCAAGAAAACTCATCGAAGTTCCTCTGAATCTCTTCCTTTCTTTACAACATACATAATTCCTCTTCTAAGCGGCAAGGAGGAAGAAATCTCTCACTTTCCCTCCACTCTTACAATCTCTCAAAGAATTCCTCACAATTAGACACTCTAACAATCTCTCTATACACTAATGGAACCTCTCTAACCTCTAGGACCACGAAAGCCTCTAGAGCCTGTTCTATTTTTGGCCAAAATCTTCTTTTAAAGTTGTAGATGAGTTTTCCCAAGAGCTGCCTAAGCATCCCTCTAAAATTCATTCTCATCCAATGCATTGTTGGACATAACCGCTGATCTCACCATCGGTGGCCTGGAGGGTGCCGTCGGCGGGCTTCCTAAATCATTAAATCTGGAGTCTCGAAAATTTCTCTTCGTCGACGACGTTGGGCTCGCTGTCTGTGCCCTCACATTTTGGTCCTTTTCGCTTCAAATTTGCTCCTTTTTGCATCATTTTACTCTAGTGACCCTAATTCATCATTCCTGCAACAAAACATCAAAAATACATTTCTTTAAAGTGCAATATCATAAAAAATAGTATAAAATAGGTATGAAAATCTCAACATATTTTCCTTTGGACATTCGTACTACCGTTAGAGGTTCATAAGTCATCTCTCAGAATCACTAACACCAATCAACTTACAACAGAGACAAGTGCAAAGCTCAGACTTGAAGAATTATATAGTCTCGAAGGAAAACAATTAGAAGCACAACAACATGTGGATCTTTACCAGGCGAAGATGATACAAGCCCATGACATGTTGGTTCGCCCAATGACATTTAAAATTAGTGATCTCGTACTTGTTCTTAAAAGGCCTATTCTTGCACGCCACAAGATACGTGGAAAATTCGAGCCAACTTGGGAAGGACCATTGTCGTAGAAAAAGTTTACTCAGGAGAAGCATACCAGCTGATGGATTTCCAAGACAAAAGATCCATGTTATCGATCAATAGATGATACTTGAAGACATACTATGCAACTTGACATTTCTTGAATTGAAATTTTAAAATTTTGATTGTTTTGGGGTTATCTATTTGGTCGAACGTCTGTGACTGGGTCCAAAATTTTGTAATAAGTTAACCTCAATAAAATGAAAACTTTTGAAATTACACACTCCAATTTTCTCTTTTTTACTTCATGTTTGATACTTTACTAAATTAAACAATATATATATATATATATATATATATATATATATATATATATATATATATATATATATATATATATATATATATGATCTTATCACCATTATAAACTAAAATTTTGCCTAATGAATACTTTGTTTTATTCTTGTTCCTGCCAAATTTTAGCACACTGATTTTTTTCTTATCGTCTGCAGAGAAAATGTTAGGACAGAGGCTGATCTTTGTTTTCAAAGATGGCTAGAATCTCACACTTAACGAGGAAAGAGCATCGCAGGGTGGCACCATAGACTTCGACATGAACTTCAATCAAGTCGATATGGGCTATGAGGGTCCTCTGATGGACTTGGTTAGCTGTCGAGAAAAAGAAAGGCTACCATCGCTGTTAAAGATCAAAACCCAGGATAGTTCTTCATTGAAGGGAAAAAAATGTGATAATACAGCAAGATTTGATGGAGGGTACTAGTCGCCTGCCGCCTATGATAACTGCACCGACCAGTGGCATAGTCATTGCTAATGACAAGAGACTGTCTGACGGACTACTATGAAGAACTCAAAGAAGAAATGTCAATCACTGAAAGCATAGAGCTTTCCTACGTGAAGAAAGAAGACGCCAGAAAGAGGCTGAAAGCTTGCTTACCTCGATTCCTGAGGGAAAGATATATGATCCAGGCATGAGATAGACCTCTTCTAGCTTTCCTACCATAGTGGATGAGTCCAAGTTTGCTACAGAGCCAGAGATACCAGAAGTTTCAAATGATCTTTGTGTGGGTTGCCCAACATGAAATGCCAAAATTCCCACACGGATACCAGCTACAGTGGCATTTGTGGAATGCCTAGACTGTAACATCCTCCACATAAAGTGTTATAGTACTCTAAAAGAGTACACATCCACCAATGATGGATTTCAGATCTTCGATCGCTTAATGGAGGAACCATATATTCTGTTAGATATGGAGACAACACCAACATGGATTCCTGCTAATACTGAAATGAGGGAGTATTGTTGACAGCCGCAGATCGTCTCCACGGAAAAATACTACAAGATGAGTAAAGTAAAAAAAATGGAATTTGAATTATATGAAGAAGTGCAAGGAAGAATCATCTTCACCGAAAGCGATGAAAGAAGTATTCTCAACTGCATCTTTGATCTAAGGTATAGAGGTCGAGCGGATCTTCTGATTGAAAGGACATATTTCGAACCACAGAAATGGATATGTGAAAAGTGGAGGATCACCATACAATTTGACATTGTTACAACTTCACCAAGGACAGACAAGGCAATCCCTCAGGGATTTTGAGACATGATGAAGTGGACCACTACCTCCCACGATAAAATGGATGATCAAGAGAATGGTCCGATGGAACATACTTCCCACCGACTGTATTCCCAACAGCTGCATCATTAACATCTACGATGTGGGCGATTGCATTCCTCCACATATAGACCATCATGATTTTGTGAGGCCTTTATACATGGTCTCCTTCATGAGCAAAAGCAATATCCTATTTAGGAAAGAGATAGACATCATTGGCCCCGATCAGTTCAGAGGAACCGTGGAGATTCCGCTACTAGTGGGTTCAATACTAATCCTTAAAGGAAATGAAGTAGACATCGCCAAATACTACATTCTAGGGGTACGACACCACAGGGTTTCTGTAACTTTTCAAAGAATGGCTGACAACAAAATGCCATATGGATTCCGGTCAGACCTGCAATTGGAAGAGCTATTGCCTTACGAGCTGTGAGAGGATTGTACCTCTAAGCGCATGCGAAGGGAACTCTTGTTCTGGAGCGTGGCTTAATAGGTCAGCTCGATCAGGAGCTCACTCCACTAAAGATGGACACTCAAGAGACACCTTTTTGTACTGAATTTTGACACAACAGATATGATGACATATGTACCAGATATGCTCAGCCTGTGATATGTACCCAGCATGAGATGTTTTCAGATGTACCTTTGTTGCACTCAACTTATTGTACCCTTTGATGCTTCGACCAATGTCCAATCTGTAACAACTGTTGAAGTATATTAATGAAATCTCTTTTAGAATATTTTTTGTCTGTTTTTTCAATTGCCCTTTTGTGCAATGGACAAAAGCCATGAAACCATACGTTGGTTCGGGACTAAAATGAATGAAGAACAAAACAATAAAAACATGAAAATAATAAAATTTAAATAAAATACTCTTTTAAAAAACAAAAAAAATCAAATTAACCAATAAACAAAATTTGAATTTTAAAAAATATTTTGATAATCAAATGTGATAAAAAACAAGAAAAGAAAATAAATATGTTGAGTTGATTCTCTCGATTTCGAGGTCTCTTACTTTTTGCTCGCGTAGCAATACTATCCCTATCTGCACTAATTCTCTCCACATCCTCATAGAATTTCATATTCTACATGAAACCTCACAAAAATTTCACACATCTGCCTCACTAATGTCAACCTTGTCACGTGACCTACATCTATGAGTTTATCACCACAAACATCTGCACTACATTCCTGTCCTCAAAGCCAGTATCGAGACACTAAATTCCTTTACACTCTCTCATGGGTTGGATTTGGGCTACAAAGCTTTCCATTCTAATGAGACTCAACCTTTTGAGATTGGTGTAAGACCCCCTTGAATGGGACAATGACATCCAATTTTCTACACACATCTTCGAGATAGGAGTAAGACTTCTCTGAATGGAACATCACATCCTATTCTCAACCTTTTGAGATTGGTGTAAGGCCCTTTTGAATGGGACCATGACATTGAATTCTCTACACACATTATTGAGATAGGAGTAAGACTACCCTGAATGGAACATCGCATCCTATTCTCAACCTTTTGAGATTAATGTAAGACCCCCTTGAGTGGACCACAACATCCATTTTTGAGATAGTCTCATGGCTACCTAAATTTTCAAGATAGGACTTTCCTATTGACTAATCCTAGAATACTAGAAAAGGAACCCTCACCATTAGAAACTTAAAACTCCTCTTTGCTTAACTTGAAGTTCCACATATTGGTCATAACCTCTAGCACTTAATAGGTGGGGTCAGTATGGAGGATCTCAAGGAGGGTCCTCATAGGACTGCTTGACCTTAGGCTTGACTCTAGGTGTTAGTTTAGAGTTAGTTCACTCGCTTGCACTCCCCTTCACCCACAATCACTCACAAGCCCTAAACATAAAATTGTTGGATTTGACTCTTTGATCCTTTAGGAGACTCGTGTAGATGTCCCTTAGATCCACTGACCTTGGGCTAGGGTCTAGCTAAGACCACTACATAGAGGACCCAAATGGGGATTTCATTGGTCCATAGCTCATATAGGGTTGTTGGTACCCCAATTATACTAAAATGTCAAATTTGGCCTTTTGCCCCTAAATCCACCAAAATTACTAAAATGTCCTTGAGACCCTAAATTTGGTCAAAATCCTCAAATTCACCCAAAATACCCAAATTTGTTCAAAAATCATTTAAAATCATTTGAAAATGTACAAATTACCCTAAACCACCCAAAAATTCCAAAATTACCAAAATACCCCTAAATTTGCCAAAAATACAAAAATACCCTTGGCACCCCAAACGTCCCCAAAACCTCCAAAATCACTTCAAATGTCTCCAAAACCAATTTGGACCCTTCAATTGAACCCAATTTGGCCAATTTGATCATTTTGACCAAAACCCCCAAATTGCTTTTAAAGGCCCAATTTCCCTAAATTTATCTCAAATGTCCCTCAATATTGCCTTAATTCCTCTCAATTTAAATCCTAAACTCAAATTCATCTTTTATTTGATCAATCTAAACCAAATCTATGCCAAACTAGTTCATGATTTGAGCTCAATTTTGATATAAGTCAAACTCCCAATTTTGGCCCAATGAGTTAATCTCACCAAAATGGAACCCCATAGCCTACTTAATTTACCCCAATTTGAATCCTAAACTCCTCATAACACTCATGCACACCAAATTGAACTTTCAATTGGCCTTGGTGAATCCTCAATTACACTCAATTTTAACCCACGTCTAAAATTCCCAAATTTGCCCCAAATTGGCTATGTCTCCAAATTCCACCAAATTGGATGCCACCACCAAATTGAATGCCTTAACCCCAAAATTGGCATCCAATTTATATTGTAAAATCTCTATGATATTCTTACAGATCATTCTCAATCATTAATTTTTACTTAGACCAACTGTAGCCAACGTAGACCCAAGTCTAGTCCAACATGCCCAAATTGACCAAAATCCCAAAATCCATCAAATTGAGTTTCTAATTGAACTCAAAATCATTTTAATCCTTCACCAAAAATCTTCATGACAATCATATACATAATTTTGATCAATCAATTGAGCTCAATGTCATATCTAGCCTAATCCAAACCCAACTTCTAGCCATTTTGACCCAAATTGAACCAATATACCAAAATTGACTTAGCCATGCCTAAGCCACCAAATTAATGACGCCACAACCACCAAGTACACCCTATGGACTAGGATAAATTCTCTCAAACAAACCAAGTAATCTATGGACCAATGGGTCCCTAAACTAATGGATTTATTCCCACTTTTGGGTCTTAATCAAAATATCTTCCCCAGCATCACTAGCCATTGGGGGTAAATTATAATTAAGCCTCCCCTTGGCTCACATGACCACTTGAGCACCTCCTCTACCCTAGTCAGCCGACCTAGTGGCTGAGAAACCCCAAAACAGACGGCCACCACCTCTAAATTAAACCCAATTTAACCCTAGAGGCCACCTCATCCCAATGGCTCTTTATAACTTTTTAGCCCTTCACCTAAGCACCATTTTCCACTCCTTAATTGGCCCTGAGCTTCCCCCTAAGATCCTCTATTTAATAAGCCCCTTTCATTGCCAAGAGTGGAAGTGCTCGAAACCTTAAGGAAACTCTACCAAAATCTCACCAGAGCTTCTCCATGTCATCCGAAGTGCAATCATCTTGCTCTCAACCATTGATAGCCACCCTTTTGAGCTAATTTATCCATTGAAATTTGCCCTAAATTAAGGACAGAACTCTCCACATCTCAACAGTGCACAAAACTTCAATTAATTGTGCACACACCATCACCACAGTGAGAGAAGTTGATTCCCCATAAAAGCCCCTCTAAAATAGCCCCTAGCATAGACTTTAATTAACACATGAAATCGAGCTTGGTCAAAATCATATCTAGACAATTCACCAAGGCTTGAAACCTCATCTGAAGGTTCATTGGGTCCAATCAAAGCTACCACAACCATCTGATTGAGGCCTCCTCTCTCAGACAAAGGTGTTGAACTCCAACCCTAAACTGAACTTGTTTCCACTCTCCATACATATTTACTGTATTTCATACCATATAAACCATATAGATGTGTTCATCTTGTATAGATGAAGGTTTAGAAACACACCCCATGCAATTTAGTTGAGTCTAGCTCGAGATGTTTAGGTTTTAGTGTGGACGACTCACGTGTTAGGTAACTTGGGGATGATAACGAAGAGCCATCGGATTGCATGTGTATCCATCAGACTGAGGAGATCAAGCCGGACAGACTCTCGGTGCATTAAGCGTGATCTGTGTGGAGGCTATGTGGTTGGCAACGACAAATGGCGGAGTGACTCGTAGAGCCTTCGGAGCGGACGAGGTTGAAGTGGCGCTGCGTGGATAAGTAGAAAAATATTGGATTTTTGAATTATTTTAAATGCCTAAATTTCAAAAATCCATATCTTTCTCAAGAAAAATTGTAAAAAAAAAATACTCTCTTAGTCATTGAAAAGAGGAGAATAATGTGAACTAAAAATAAAAATTATTTTCCCACTCCCTGATTTTTAATTAATCAAATACCTTCTGTGGTTTTTTAATTTTTCATGGCTTAAACAACTTACCATTGCTTGAAATTTTGAGGGTTTGTTCCTCATGACAGAGGCTATGTCTTCTGATTTTTCCAAGGTCAGAGAACATTCCCATGCTTCTAGCCCTAATTTTCAAGCTAAGGAGATCATTTTGGATTATTTTAATTATATAAATCAAAATATCACTTGAAAAATTATGGGAGTAATTTTAGTAGGTTTCCTATGGCCAGAGAAGTCTAGGAAAAATATTGTGATGCTTTCAATCACCTTGTACATTTATATACTTAATTAAATGCATAAACCTTATATTAATTTATGTAAATTAAATACTTATCAATAATTGACAAAATCAATCCCACACTATTTGCAAAAATCATGGTTTTTTATTGTAAAAATTTTAAAATCATTTGATTAAGTTCAAGTACTAAAATGGATTTTCTAAGGAAACCTTGTATTTTTGTATAAAAATAATTGTAATAAATTAAATAAACTTAGAGAAATTATGAAACTTGGTTTTCTAAGTTCCTTGTGATTAGGGGAATTTTATAAAAATAAAACCTAGTTTTATGAAAATATTTCGTGTTTCAAATATATTATGAATTATAAATAAATAAAATGATCAAAATTTTCAAAATATAAAAAAATGGTTCAAAATGGGTGGGAATGTCCCCTAATCACTTAGAAATCATTAGGACATTTTGCTAATTTTTTCTAAGTTTAAAATGAATTTTAAAGACTTAAAAATGACTTTTACATGTTTTCCCATTTAAATAATTATAATAAATAAGTTAAATATCACAAAAATATAAGAATTAATTCTTTGGGTTTTATGAATTCAAAGAAGTCTACTAAAAATATAAAAATGATTTTTGTAATTAAAATATTATTTTCTATTTAATTTAATCATTGAAATTGATTAAAAAATTAAATGATAATAATGGAAATTTGATTCAAAAAATCATGAAATTTTGTCTAAGTGTTTCTCTGACTTTAGGGAACCTCTAATAATTTTTCATAAATATAAATTTTATTTTGGATAATTAAATAAATTAACTTTTGAAAATCTTATATTCTAAATTTAAATAATTATCTAAATTAATTTAAAATTTTGAGAGGTCTACATGTTCTCTTCTAATGTTATAATTACCTCATGAATATGACACTCTAAACCCTTAAAATCATTTGAGTTGTGTTTGATGAGTTATGAGATGAAGTGGCCCAAGGGCAAAATAGTCATTTCAAACTTTGGTGCCAAAATCAAAATTAGGATTAACCAAGGGTAAATGGGTAATTTTGATCTTAATAAACATACTTGGATGATTGATATACAATGGGGTTAAGAGGTTGAAACTCACTCACCACCCTTACACTACATCAACAAGATCATAATTCGCTTAATCTTCATGACTTGAAAGTCAATTGAGATCAGACGATTCTTTAGTGACGGGCTTAAATCAGAAAGATGATAATTTACTTTTCTTAAGCCCAAAGTTGAGGATGGTTTGACCATTTGATATGGATATATGTTACTTAAATTAAATCTTGATTATCACCATTTCACCTATTATGATTATTAAAGGCTTAGTAGTGACCTAGGCTCAATTTCTAAACTCAATTGATTGGATTTAGAAGATGACATAATCAGTGACTAACATCTTTAAACACTACAAGTCTGACCTTAATCACGGGAACCAAAGAATTGAATGACCTAAACTTGACTTAGGGGCACCCACTCACATAACCTTTAAACGAAACATCAATTGATTAATATAGTACCCTATCTTCGGGACAATTAAATTGTTAAGTTTCTCTAAGCAACGAGTAGTCACACTCTAGCCTCAGATGATTAATGGAATAATATGATAAGTCCAAAATAAACTCGGAATATTTCAAGAGATCTTCAAGATGGTCTAGGGTCATGCCTCAAGCATTTTTGAAATCTATTGGACATTTTGAAGGGCAAATTGAACTTGTCATATTTTGTTCTAAAATCATCCACTAGGATCTTCTAAGATTCAATAAAATCATAACTTGGGATTTGATAGCTAAACCTTCATCTACTCATGCAATTTAAATTCCCTGCAAAATCATATACATGCTTTCTAAATACTAACCTTTCAGGTGGAGGAACAAGGAGAATCGACAAGTACACTTTTAAATTAATGCATTTACCTTTCTTTACTTATTATCTTGAGCTTGCATGTTAAACAATGATGTCACTCTGCATGAAAACCAAAACTGCTAGGATGGCCACAAAACCATAACCAAAAACAAAAATAAAATCAATCAAGATAAAATTCACCGCCGCAACATTCAAAATATAAGACAACTCATAATTTAATTACAACTATCACAAAAAATAATTACAACTAAATTAAGATGTCCCTATCGGATGATCGGAAATCTCTTGGTGGAGGTAACCTACGGTTGCTAACGGACTTCCCACGGTCTAAATAAAAGCACTTAATTCATTATGTTGAGTTTAGTAAATTCATTTGGACTAAGTGAATCTGACAAAAAATAGTGGTGCCGGAATGAGGGAATCGTGAGATCCTAATGTTGTCGCTCTAATTAACTTTGATATGCCTCATAACATTTAATGACCTTAACCATAGGGGCATCTAACTTGAAATCATAACCTGACACATTAGAAAATCTAAACTCGCCACGAAGAGGAGCTTGGAGGTACCACTGTTGGCAGTACGACCATCTTTAACAGCACGAGGATCTACAACAGTACATCTCTTCTTATAATTAAACAACAAGTCATAGGATTTCGAGATTGTTTGCTCATGCAACATAAATCCTCACCCTTTTCGTTAGGCCTTTGTATTGTTCAGCTGTATAATATAAACCCTAACTTGTCTTAGGATTCCAAAGTTGTCGTCCGTCATGACCTAAAACCTCACATCTTCCAAGCTATTTGTGTGATTGTTTCACAACAATGTAAGCCATACATAAATAAAATTGGCATGATGAAACACTCAAATAATTTCTCCTCAAAACTGAAGTCAAACAATAGGATAGACTGGAAAGTTACCAAGGTTCTCCTCCACATCTATGACATCCCCTAGTTTATTCACCTTTGGATCCTACAACAAAATGTTCTAAATTGAATCATTCCTTTTTCACACATCTTTGTCTGATATTGTTGAAAAGTCCTATCCGTTTGACCTCATTGACCATAATATTCCCTGATTTTTATCGAGAGTTTTCTTAGATGAATTCGGTTATCTAAGATGTAATTAACTATAAGGGCTTGCCCTTATAGGAAGCTTCTCTGAACCCAGCTTAATATAAACCTTATTAACATCTTCATATTAAATAGGGGAACTTATCGGAAAATAAAATGGTTTTCGTAGACCAAATAGATATCATATATTTCTTAGTTTATTTGATCGAGCCTCATCTTCAGGTCTTGTGTTTATCCTTTGGGATAGATATAAGGTTTGAGGTATAGTGCTCTTTAATTTAAACTATGAAAGATATGGCATTAGTTTGATTTCATTTTTTTT
>NEWO01000669.1:237378-273050 GCA_003013225.1 Phalaenopsis aphrodite | reverse complement strand
ATATATATATATATATATATATATATATATATATATATATATATATATATATATATATATATATATATATATATATATATATATAAATTAAATGTATTTCCGTAGCGGGCGATGAGATTTTGATTCCGACGACCGACGGCTTCCAACGTACAACTTCACACCCAAAATAGTGCCGACAACTTGTCTCATGGGCTCGTCTTTTAGAGGCATGGTATCTTTCCATTGAGTCTTGCCTATTATGATTGAAGTGCAAGAGTAAAGTATGTTCCCATCAAGATTTACCTCTTGGGTTTGACTTCCAAGGGCAAGGTAGCTTCTCATCGTGTCTTACCTTGTGGGCTTAACTTTCAGAAGAACCGTATCTTCCTGTTAAGTCTTGTCTCTTGAGCTCGAATTCTAGGGGCATGGTAGCTTCTCATTGAGTCTTGTCTCCTATGCTCAACATCCAGCTTATTTATATCTTCTAATCGACTCTTGCCTCTTGGGCTTGACTTCTAGCAGACCTCTTGGGCTCAACTTCCAATAGTACTGTGCATGGTAGGTTCTCATTGAGTCTTTCCTATTGGGCTCAACTTCAAGGAGTACCACATCTTCCCATCGACTCTTGTATCTTAAGCTCAATTTTCATGGGCATGGTAACTTCTCATTGAGTCTTTCCTCTTAGGCTTGACTTCTAGGAGTACCGTATCTTCCCATCGAGTCTTGTCTCTTGGGCTTGAATTCCGAGGGCATAGTAGCTTATCATCAAGTCTTGCATTTAGGGCTTGTTTTTCAGGAGTATCGTATGTTTTTGATGAGTCTTACCACCTAGGCTCAACTTCTAGGTACATGATAGCTTCTCATCAAGTCTTGTCTTCTAGGATCGATCTCCATGATCATGGATGAGGACCTTGTCTACTGCATGTCCTTAAGGGTATCAAATAAGATAATTTTGAATTGTACTTCGAAGTTGGAAACTCTGATGGTTCACTTCTGGTTCCCCTGACCTTGTTCTTTTAAGTAGTGACTTAAACATTCAATTTCTTTCTTTAATTGAAAAAATCTTTTTACTGAATGTCCTTTTGCGTAATGGAAATCACAATATTGAGACTCGTCTCCACCATAGAGATTTTTGAATGACCCTGGCCACTTGACGGAATTCATCCTTGATGGTCATTAGGATGTTGGCATGTAACGTGTTGAGTGGCATGTATTATTTTTCTGATCATGGGTCACGATTCCCATGTGGTCCAAACTTTTATTACTGTGAGATTTGATCGGTATCTCATATATTATTCTTGTGCTTGCCCCTCGATCACTCAAATTGTTCTTTTTGTGCATCTATGGACTCGTCTGCAGAGATTTGAGCTTCCACGAGATGGATGAGATCATATTAATAGTGCATAGTCTCCATCTTCAATAATGAATAGAATGGTACTTAGCTGAGCCTTTGAAGAAAGACTCCTCTAAGTAACTGTAGATCCACTCTAAGAATCTAGCGAGCTTCAATGGAGAACCTGTGGAAGTATTCCTTGTGTGATTCCCCCTCATTCTGGTGAACTTTCGATAAGTGAGATCAATCTTTGATGATCCTACTATTTTTATATGAACTACTCTACAAATAATTTAGCAAGCTCATTTAAGTTTTTGATGGTGCCCCCAGAAGAGAAGAGCCATGTGCGAGCATGACCCTTGAGGATCGTCCATAATACTTGACCGAGAAATGCATCAAAAGTATAGTGCATGAGCATGATGGTTTAGGTGGTTGACATGCTCGTATGGGTTAATTACCCCTTCATAGGCATCAATGTTTTGGAGTTTGAAACCTGCTGAGTAGGAGGTCAAAGAACCTCATCATCCAAATGAGAGGATTCTTGAAAGTTGTGGGGAGCAGATAAGCGACCCGAGGGAACTCTAGGGAACTCTTCACTAACAAGGCGTCGTAACTCATCTCGGATGATATCAGGAGAAGCGATAGTAAGGTGGGTCGGTGCCTGGTGAAATGCACGAGACAGATGAGTGGAACTTATATTATCAAAAAGATCGGTGTCTCATTTTGCTAGAGGAATGGTTTCATCATTAGGAGAGAACTCGGTGAGTTGGGAATTTTCTGTTGAATGTAGAACTGGTGTTAAGTTTGTTTCATTTGGTTGTGGTTGTCGCTTCCTGCGTAAGAGATAAAGGATCTCATATTAGGACTCCTCAATCCTACATACCTGATCTTCCAGAGAATGACCAAAGACACCTTCTTCAGCAGTGTAATGCCTTCTGGAGTAAGAGGATGCAGGACCTTAGCTCCGTGACTATGTATTGAAATTATGGGTGTTGGAGGGTTGTTGTTGTGAGTGTTGTGCCCGGGAGGGGGGGCATGCAACAAATCTTGCAAGTATTTTAGTGATGGGAGTGCTCTATTTCACATATACAACACCAAACTTATGCATATTAGAAAATTCGCGGTAGTAGAGTAATGAATTGTAGTCTTAGTGTTACACGAGAATTCAACACACACTCATAAAAAATAAAAAAATCCAGTAGTGACACCATAATTTTTTATGTAAAAAATTCATAATAAAAAAAAAATCACGAAGCTTAGCTCAATAGAAGAAATCCACAATAAACTGGATATTACATGTACAATCATTCGACCCAAATGAGGGAAAGTGATGAACACTCTCAAATTTATGTCATCAATGCAATAATGTACTTGTTGTATGAAGATAGCGGTCGATGAAGATCGGTAGAGGCTGGCAGATGGTAGACGATGACGATAGGCGGCGGTCAACAGTGGTTGGCGGTGTTTGACGTTGGATGACAGTTATCGACAGTGGTCGGTGGTGGTCAACGGTGGCTCGAGTGGTGCTGGTCTTTAGCTCCGCAACCGCAAAACTTCAAGCTAAACTTCAGGCTTCTAGCTCTCCTCAAGAGAGAAGTGGGGCTCTATGTGTAGTATTTTGGCTGCAATTAATGCGGGAATATGAATCAATTTGATATAATGATTCAAAGAACTTTTTCCGAACATACGACATTTAATGGACATTTAAGTGTCTTAACGATGTTGGAATTGAGCAATCATGGGCTTACTGGATTTGTCTTATCGAGGCACCCGATTCGAGTTTTGCTAGATTCGACATTCGTTTAACCTTCTAAATATATATGGAAAACTTTCAAGAGCAGTTTAATGACTTGATTTGAGCTTGATTTGACTCAAACTGCACTAATTTTGATAACTTTGGGCTCTTCTTGTCGAACCAATCCGTTTAAATGCAAGTTTACTAAAATCGGAGTTTTGAATGAGTTTATTATCTAGTTTTGAATAGTTTTTGCTCAAAAAACGGCCTTGAGATCTATGTTATGCCTCTAAATTCATGTAGATGATGGAGATTTTGTAAAATTGTTTCAATCTATGAATAATATTTGTGTCGTCATCCTTGACTTTCTCTTTTCCTTTCAATTTCGATTTGAGGATTTACCCTACAATAAAAGGGCAGTTAAAGCGCAATGGGAGATTATGATTTGGGTACGTAGTAAAATTAGAGGAATCAGAAAAATCCTAAGCATAACTTCGATGCATAAACTAAGGGCTTTATTTCTTAAGCATATTTAATTATTATGTTCTAAAATTATTTTGTTTCTATCATTAAATATAACTGAGTTTTTCTATTAAACACTTATTAATTTAAATGTTTTGAATGTTTTCCAACAAATCTTGTGAACTCCATTGCCGGCATGAAATCCGCCACATCATTTTCGCGTAAATCAAATTATTCAATATTTAACTGAAATAAATAGAATTAAAATTTAAATATATATATTTTTTATGTAAGAAACAAATTCACCTCATTTAAAAATCACGAACCTATAATGTACGGCGAGGTCAAAAATACCAAACAATCAATGAGATTCATTGTAAACTTGGCTGATCGACGACAGCAACGTAATCATTTTTGGATTGGCTTCATTAGTCCGTAGCGGTGGGTGAGTCGTCCGCAGAGGTCACCATCATTGATGGCGTGCCGGAATGGGACTTTTAAGTGGGGGGTCTAATTGAAAGCAACCTAATTTTGGAAGTTTTTAAAATTCAAAAATTAAATTATGAGTTGGGTGAACTTACAATGCATTTAGAGAATGCGAAGGAAAGTTTTAACAAGCATAAAGTAAATAAATAAATAATGGTGCAAAGTTCGGGTTTTGAATTTGATATTCGATCCAACATGTGATAGTTATGACCAAATATTGTATTGTATAGCTATAAAAGCGTGGAGTTTAGGCTTGATGCATGGGATAATCTCTCATATGTGATCCGATCATAATATTAAAATAAATTTGTGAAAAACACGTGTTGAAAATCAAACTCAACAAGTTTGGTGAGACAACTCGGCAATTATTTTTCGGCGTTGTAACTCACCAAAATTCAATCAAACTATTGGTATTGACATTTAGGGTTGGACTTGTGGTGCGTCTTGGGCAGTGGTGTGGTGCCGCACTGTAATTTCTTATGTTTGGAAGAAATATGTTTTTTTTTTGTTTTCTTTTAAAAAGCTACAGATAAAGGTTGTGTTTTGCCATTGGATAAGTTCAAGTGAGATGGCTGCTAGTAAGCTATGGCTTGATATTTTGAAAAAAAAAATTTGTATTAACCACCATAGCTTTTTGGGCCGCAATAGCTTCACAGTTACAGCTGGCCCAAACAAATCCATAGAAATCACAACAGCTTCACAGCTACAGCTGACTCAACAAACACTTGGTCACTCTGCCATATAATTCACATAGATGAATTCAATAAACTTGTTCAGATGAAGAAACTCATAATGTCTTGGCGACTCCATCAACTTGCCCTATAGTTTAAAAAATATCTCTTATGATGTGCTACACTCATAGCAGTATGACTATTATTCCAATTTAATTCTTTTCTTTTAATGTAGTTGCTTATTTAATCAACCTTAGGTGGAGTTGACCCAAACTTATAAATATGGGTTATCATTTTTCTACAACAAAAGAGTTGAGAATTGTATGAAACATTCCTTGGTTATTTCACCATCATATCAATCTTTAATTCTTTTTTTTACTCTTCTCATATAATAAACCATAATATATGTGGAGTTAGACCACTAACAATTCAGGATTTTAAAATATCTAAACAACGAAGAGCATGGATTATGCTACACACCATAAGATAAGTTTTGCACAAGGAATTATGTTCGAGAAGATTCAATTAACGTGGAATGCATCAAGGAGCTTGTAGTGCAACAAACAAACAAAATAATAAGCAAATGACATTGATTATTCATAAAACATTGGAGCAAGAACTTATAGTGATATCTAGAGTTCATATGCAATCAGATTTTTCTAAATCGAAAGTTTGAAGAGATACACACAAACAACGATAACAAAGAGAGCTTTGCTATCTAAGCTAACAGAAGGTGATGAGATGTGTTATCAAGATAGTAAAAATTCATCTCCTTAATTTTGAGGGGCGGAGAAAAGACAGGAAGATGATCCAACCATTAAAAAGCTTCAATTATTGGGAGATTGCTCAAGTAGAGTTGTAAAAGAAGTTTAAGATTTGATCTCCTGAGATTTATCCAAAAAGATCATATTTGTTGATAGTGTTTCTTTATTTGATTCAAGTGTTTGTTGGCTAAAGATCAAGGATGCAATAAAGTGTAGATTATTGTACATGAACTTGTTGGAACCATTTTTTTGTTTGTTTAGTAATTTGCCTTAATGGGTTATGAATTCTTGTGAGGAGTCAAGAACAACTTTATTGTATAATTTGATAGTACACATAAAACTCTGAAGGGTTCTCAAATTTTGTTGAGAATTTATTAAGTGCTAGGAGAAAATTTAAGAGCTCTGTTACTGGATTTTAATAAAAACTACTAGAGGTAAGAGAGTTAGAGACTATAATTGCTAATGTTGGAATTTCTTAAGCCCTATAGAAAAGACCCTTTCATTAGTAGTGCCCAAAATATTTATCTTTTGTATTAGAATTAATAAATATTCATATATTTGCAAGAAAGTATAATCTATTGATGAGTTAGCTATCATGAAGAGTAGAGATATAAAATTTGAATAAGTTTTTTTTTTTAAAACAATAGAGGCCCTATTATAGGGTGATTGGGAGAATATTGCAGAGAATATAGTTCATGTGATTCTGAGGTGAGTTCATTTTGAAAGAGGAAAAGTAGCAGAGACGAGGGGATGTCACAACCTCCAAATTATTGAGTCTCTGTGGCTAAGATTGTCAAGGAAATAAAAAAAAGAATATCTTAAAAAGCTTACTCTAATGAAGGCAGACAGCCTCCTATTTACCCAAAGAAGTATTGTGTGTACCATAAGGATCATGTTCTTGATACTAAAGAGTTCTTTCATTTGTTATGTCTAATGGAAGACTTAATAAAGGCAAAAAATTTGACAGAGTTATCCAATAAGAGGAAAACACAAGGAAATAATGGAGAGTGTTGAAGGGGGAAGATCAAAGTAAAACATTTCCAATTGCTACATTTATTATGGGAATATAACTTATATTTCTTATAGGGGATCGATTGCAGGCTTCTTGTCAATCAAGCCTCAATCAACTTTGGTTCTTATTTTTTTTATGATGATTTTCCTGTGAAAGTGATTCCATTCAATGATATTAATGTAGTCACAATGATAATAACAAACTTTTAGATTTAGAATAATCTGAGTAATACTAGAAGTTCAGTAAACATTCTATTTCAAAGTATATGAGAAAATAAATTTGTAAAATTTGCATCTTGTTTAACCTTAGGATCACTCATGAGTTTTTTTTAGCGTAAAAAGAGGCATGTAAGATAATTTCTTTTACAAAAATAAAAGGTTAGGAGAAATATAATTTACAACTATGTTAACATTTTGATAGTAAAGACTCCAACCACCTATAAATATATTTTTGGTCAACCTATTTTAAATACTTTTAGAGTAGTCATGCTGAGAAACAATTAAGTAGTGAAGTTTTCTTAAAGTAGCCCAGTCATCGCAGTGCAAGAGAATGTTACATAAAAGTTGTAAACACTATACCTGAAGGGGGCTTGTAGCTCAACGTGTAATACGAAAGTAGCTTCAAATTTCAAGAAGTTTTTTGAGGAAGCATCTATAATAGAAAATGAAGTTGAAAAACTAATTTACAGGAGTTTTAATTTCAATTCCAAGTTAAAAGATTAAATAAATCACTGCTCTTACTAAGTATAAAAATTTGTATTAGATGAGCTTCATTGTTGACCTCACTTTTGTTAAGGTTTGGTTTTTCTTCCTTGGAAGCCTAGGATCTAGCCATAAGACTCTCCAGTTGACTATCCTAAAGGACTAGTGAAGGAACCTTACCCAGTAAAAATTCTAAATATCTATGTACTCTTCTTGGAGTTCCACATGTTTAGTTTTGACCTCTATCACTTAGAAGGTTGAAACCAACATGGGAAAGCTCAAGAGAAGTCCCCATAGATTGTCAGGCCTTAAGGTTAGCCCTACGTGGCTTGGTTTTGGCCTTGGTCAAACATAAACACACACACCAATACTAAAAACACTCACACACATTCCCAAAACCTAAAATCAGTCACATTTGGCATTTCCTCACTCTATTGGAAACTTATGAGGGTGGTCCCCAAGCTTCTAGCCTTTGGCTAGGGTGGCTAGGACCAACACATGGAGTATTCAAAGTGAGCTTTACCTTGGTCTCATGACACCAAAAACGTTAACATTGTGGTTAGCATATCCAATAACCTCCAATTCCACCTAAACACCCATATTTGGCCTTCTACCCCTAATTTTTTAAAAAATTACCAAAATTCCACTAAAACCCTAATTTTCCCAAAATGGCCCAAATTGTCAATTCTCAACTAAAAATCATATTGGGCCATTCCAAATCATTCAAATTGCTCAACATCCCCAATTTTTCCAAAATTCCCAAAATACCCTTACACCACCCAAAATTCCCAAAATGCCCCCCATGGCCCAAAATTTGCTAAAATCTCCAAAATCATTTTTGACCTCTCCCAAATCAATATTAACCACCCAATGATCTCAATTTCACTTAAATCTACCAAAATTGGACAAAATTCTCAAATTGGGCCTAAATGCCTAAAATCCTCAAATCACTCCCAATTTCCACCAAATTCACTTTAAATCCTCGTAATTTCAAATCTAAATAAAATTTCATTATTTATAAATCCTATTTAAATCAAATTTAAGGTCAATTTAACCCTATTTCAAACCCAAATTCCAAGCCCAAATCAAATACCCTAAAATTGATCCAACTCCAAATCTCACCAAAGCAAGTCATGTGATCATTTCAACTTCTCCAAATTTGCTTCTTAAACTCTTCATGGAATTCTCTTAGAACAATTTGAGCTTTAAATTTGTTTGGATCCAAGCCTAATTCAAGCCCAAATTCACACTTTTCGCCCAAGCCTTATTTTTTAGCCTAAAACCAAATTTACCTAAGCCATTGGAATTAACCCAAGCTTAATCACTTCTGACATCCCTAAGACCTCCTAGGATGTTAATCCCATCACTTAAGAAAATAAAATGGTGCCACAGACCTAGGGTCCCTGAAATTGAGGAACTCATTCTCCTAATTTGGTTAATATTCTAACCATGCAACTAGCTTGCCTAACACCAAACTAATCACCATTAAAACTTCTATGAACTTCCCTGAGTCAGCTAGCCACCTCCCCTGGCCTGTTCGGCCGCTCTACTTGTCAGTAAACCCAAAACTGAGAGAGGCTACCATGCTTAAAACCCTTGAATTTGACACATCTCTGGTGACATTCCCTCATTATTTAGGTGTGTCACTGAGTGATCCTGATTTTATATGACAGTACGATGTATGAAGTTATAATATTAATTTTTCCTTACTTATATTTCTTACTTTGAAATGGCTGCAAAAAAACTTAACTTTGAAGCAAATAAGAATGCAATTATTATTTTTATTTATGGGATACTACGCAAGTATATGTATCATTATCAAGAAATATAAGACTTTTTTATTAAGCCTCAAATATCGAATCCATAGGGAGAAATACAATATGTAACTAAACAGAAGAAATTAGATAACAAATTCTACTCTGCAAAATATTCTTACTCAAACTATAGATACTATAATAGGAATGAAAGTTTGATTCTTCATGGTAATTTTTTATAATAGAAAGTAAAGTAAACAACTAACTAACTTTAACTAGATCTTTGTAAGTGAAGGCAATATAAATAAAATATATTTTTGTTTATCATGAATCTGTAACAATTATAAGAATTATATTGTGGAAGTATTCAAATTGTGTTGTGCCAAATAGGAGCAATATTATTCCTTACCTTTTCTAGAGATGCTAGAAAGAACATTGGCTAATTTAAAGTTTGAATAGTCATGAAGATGGGTTGGGTATGGAAGATACTAGCTCACACTCTAGAGTTCTTTCTTCTTCCTCCACCTGGAAGCTAACATCTCATATCAATGCTTAAAACTATAAACCAAATATAAGGGACTTATCATGCCACTCGAAAGTCCTTTAATTTTACACCCTTCAAAGTTTATTTCCCTATTTATTTGCTCTTAATCATATGAATTAAATTCTCATCCATACAATCTCATGCGATTCTTACTATTTTTTGACTGAGCAATAACCATCTGGATCTTACATGTTCTCACAAAAAAATATTAACATCGTAATTGGCCAAATCAAGAAGTAAATGAAGTAAAAGAATAAAAATCAACACAACTTATTCCAACATTAAAGATTATTACTTCACACAACTTCCATCCAATACTTAATCACTTATCATTTTAAGGAAAAAAGATAAAGAACACTACTCAGAATTCATGGAGAAAACACAACCACACTTAAGTTTGAAAGCAGAAATCATGCAAATAAACAAGAAGTATAAAATAAAATAAAATGTAGTCACAACTATAAAAACTTATCTCAAATCTTCTCCACCAAACTCTTAAAGTTCCTTTGAATCTCTTATCTTCCTTTCTCTTACAATACTCCTTACTCACTCAATACAACTCCTCTCCTTCTCTGTACAAGCAACCTAATTAATCTAAGAGAGAGAGGCATTAGATGTGTCTAGAGGGGGCATCGGCTCCTCTTCCATTCAATTCAAGTCCGTCTTATAATTTTTTAAAAGGGGCCTTGTGGTTTGATCCCGATTTTATATGACAATACGATGAATGCAGTTATATTCTTAATTTTTCCTTACTTATAATTCATAATTTGCAACAGGAAAAAGCTTGACTTCAAAGCAGATGAGAATGCAATTATTATATTTAATTATGGGATACTACGCAATTATATGTATCACTATCAAGTAATATAGGAATTTTTTATTAAGACTCAAATATCGAACCCGTATGGGAAAAAAATACAATATGTAATTAAAATTAGAAGAAATTAGATAGCAAATTCTACTTTGCAAAATATTCTTACTCAAACTATAGATGCTATAATCGGAATGAAAGTTTGATTTATTTTGTAATTTTTTATAATTGAAAGTAAAATAAAAAAATCTTTTTTCTCATCATGAATCAGTAACAAGTATAGGAATAATGTTGTGAAAGTATTCAAATTTTGATGTGTCAAATAGGAGCAATAATATTCTTTACCCTTACTAGAGATTCTATAAAGAACATTTGCTAATTTAAAGTTTGAATAGTCTTGAAGACGGGTTAGGTAGGGAAGATACTAGATCTAACTCTAGAGTTCCCTCTTATCCACCTAGAGGCTAACATCTTGTATCAAAACCTTAAACTATAAATGTCACTCTAAAGTCCTCTAATTCTACACTCTTAAAAGTTTATTTTCTTATTTACTTGCACATAATCATATGAATTACATTCTCGTCCATACAATCTCATATGATTCTGACCATTGGTTGATTGAGATAATACCATCACGGATCTTACATATTCTCACAATAAATATTAACATCTTAATTGGCCAAATCAAGAAGTAAATGAAGTATAAGATTTAAAATCATCACAACTTATTCCAACATTAAATATTAGTACTTCACACAACTTCCATCCAATACTTAATCACTTATCATTTTAAAGAATAAGATAAAGAAAGCTACTGAGAATTCATGAAGAAAACATAACAACATTTAAGTTTGAAAGTAGAAATCATGTAAACAAATAAGAAGTCTAAATTAAAACTAAATGTAGTCACAAAGAAAAAAAAAAACTTATCTCAAATCCTCTCTACCAAACTCTTAAAGTTCCTTTGAATCTCCTCCTTCTCTTATAATACAAACTACAAATCAAAATAAAAAGTAAAGGGGGCGGCGAAATAATCAAGAAGTGACTTCTAAAAGTCTCTCAAAAAGGAGAGAAAAGAGAGATTTCATCAATCCAATCCAAGTATTTTTTTATAATTTTTGAAAAGGTGCCTTGGTATCTCTTCAAAATGTGTTTAGATTCAATGAATTTTCTAAGAGTTGC
The DNA here is from genome assembly GCA_003013225.1 of Phalaenopsis aphrodite. Lineage (NCBI taxonomy): Eukaryota > Viridiplantae > Streptophyta > Magnoliopsida > Asparagales > Orchidaceae > Phalaenopsis > Phalaenopsis aphrodite. The sequence continues at coordinate 261,616 of NEWO01000669.1, read as the reverse complement.
CTCTTTTTAAAAGCCAATTGAATGTATTTTCGTGTCCATTAACTATTTCCCATGTTTTTACCAAGGGTTTCTTCAAGTATATCTTTAAAAATTCATCCAAATTAATTGAATCATCAAGTAACTACTTCCGGTGCTTAAGAGCGAGGTACTTGGCTCTTAGACTCGGCCTTCTCAATTTTACTGGGGCATAAGCGCAAGCTCTGGACGCTTAGGCACCACAGTTCTTTTGCACACCTTCTACATTTTCGCTCCAAATTTGATCATTTTTCACTCCTTTCACCATTTTCACCCATTTGATTGTTCCTGAAATGAAAAACACAAATACCTTCCATTAAACTGCAATATCTCAAAAATAGGTAAGAAAATGTGCATATATAAACTATATATTTTAGGTATATTGAAATCCCCAAATCCTCAAGTGACTCTCCAATCTTTGAGACCAACTTAGAGTTTAAAAATTTTTAATGTAAAGAAGTATGAAAATATGAGTTCCTATCTTGTTCAAAAATATTTGTAAATTCTCCAAATATAGAGTTTAAGTATTCTATCTTCTCCACTTAAAAAAAGTTTTATTAAGAATAATTATACTTACTATATTAAATCCTTAAGCTTAAGAATTTCTCAAGTCTTATACTTAAAAAGATCAGATGTGGAATCAATTTTTGATTTGGCACTAATCCTTAAGCTTCTCCTCCCTATTTCAACTTTCTTCTATTTAATTTTCTTTTTATTTTTTTCCTTTTTCTTTTTTTCTCGGGTGAGGATTACTATATTTGGATAGTCCTTTAATGATTTTGAATTCCACTCTTCTTTTCCAAAAACAAAGTTCTAATATATATCCTTTACTTAAAAATATAATAATAGTTTTAAAAATTATTTTTAATAAAAGAAATTTAAGTATTGAAATTAAAAGTCTAACCCATCTAAATTTTTCAAAAATACAATTTCTCCTACTAAAGATAGCGACACAATATTTATCATTTCTACACTAAAAATTTTTAACTTTAAGTTTTTTCTTTAATACTATTGGTTTCAACTAAATCTCTTACTCATTTATATATTCAAAATTTCACTTCTGTAATATAACGTCATATACATAATCATTTTTTTCAAATCAAAATCAAATTTATTTGTAGCACATTTGAGAATAAATAAACTTCAATTTTTGAAAATTCCTCCCAAAACACTTAAACAACAACAACAACAAACCTGAAATATAAACAACATAACCATAAAGCCTTGCACTTAGAGCCGTCACTTCAACAAAGAGCTTGGAGTATACTCTATGGGCAGCATGATGAGGACATACAAAAGAACATCTTTAAGAGAGTAGATGGGATCATCATGAACAAATGTTTACACAACCATGTTGTGTGATCTATGCCCTAACACACTTTAGGCTTTAAGGATGTCATTTGTTATGACATAAACTCTCCTATCTTTCAAATTATTTGTACGACCATATCATGCAAGTTTAAGCCCTAAATAATAAAATTAGTAGGATGAAACATCTAATAATATTTCCTCAAAATTGAAACCAAATTATAAGATAGATTAGGAAACCATCGATGTTCACCTATAGATCTATGACATCTCCTACCTTTCTTCCTTTGGGTTCCAAAAATAATTGTTCTCATTTTGAACCATTCCCATTTGTCTTTTCCATGTCCAACCTTAAAAACCCTAAACTTTGAAACTCTTGAAGACAAATACCTTTGATCCAACTCAAGAGTTTTCTTAGGTGAGATCGGTTGTCTAAGATGTAATTAACTGGAGAGGATTGCTCTTATAAAGAGCTTTAAGAATAGTTAATATAAACCCTGTCTAATCTTTTATATTAGATAGGGAAAAATTTTGGTCAACATAAAAGGTTTTGAAAACCATTCGGATGTCATAAACTTATTAGTTTATTTAATCGAGCCCCACTATCTAGTAATGTGTCTATTCTTAGGGATATGTGTATGACTTGTGGTGTTGTGCTCCTTTATTTAAACTATTAAATGAATGAGATCTTGTTAGTGTCATTTTTAAAAATTAAAAATGTTATTTTTAAAAATTAAAATACTATTTTTAAAAATTAATATATATATAACAACCAACGACTTCTTATTTTTTACGACCGCTGTGCATATGATATGTTATGTCACTCAAATTCGTAATATTATTATGCTTAAATATCATAGTTTATTTTGTATTGAACATGATATTATGCTTGTAAAAGGTATTTTGGTTTTTTTTTTATTAGGGTTGTATTTTGTGGGTTACAAGTGTCAATCTTATTACGAAGGAAAAATATGATGTAGAGAAATTTCATGTTTCGGTGACCAGTGTAACTACACCTAGCCTTGACTTAGTTACAATATCTTGTGTCATAGTTAAACTAGACACATGCATAGTAGGTATGATACTGACAGTCGATCGCTTGATCTAGCAAGGAGTTCATCGTATTTAGGGCTTTGTCGATATAAGGAGAGCATTGTGACACATCTAAAATTGTGCCACTTTTTTATATTTTTTTATGCTCTTGTTAATTATATTGCACTTTAACGGGAGTTATTTTGCATATTTTTTGTTTTAGGAATAAGAACTAGTGTTTTGGAGAAAATGGAGTGAAAACGGAGTAAAATGGACTTGTGCCTAGGTACAAGCTTCTGGCGCCTAAGCACCAGAACCTTTTACATTAAAATAGAGTCCAACACCATGGAGCCAGGATCTAGCCCATGGAACCATCCAGTTATTTTATGCTTCTAGATGGCTGGCAACTAGGCGCCATGGCTGGGAGCCTAAGTGTAGAATCATTTTTTTCTTAAAATTCAATGTAATTGGACAAATATTGAAGGAGCGTTTGAAGTGACTCTTGGGATTTTGAGGTTTATATTAAATGAGCCACGATTTCTCTTAAAATAGGGAGGAGGAGAAGAAGAAGAAAGGAGGGGAGAGTATGAGTGAGTTAGTGTGTGGGTGTCTGTATTTAAGGGGAGAAGTGTCTTTTGGAATCTTGGCGACTTTTGGGACTAGAGAGAAGTGTAAAGATTTTTTTTTGTTGTGCAAGGAGGGTGTGAATCTTCTGTAAAGATAAGTTTTGGACTTTTTTTTGTATTTGATTTGAATTATTGCAATACAGTTGTATGATTTCAATGTCATTTGCAATGTAGATTTCATTTGTCTTCTCCATACTTACTGAGTAGTTTTCTTTAATCTTTATCCCTATGATGAAGTAGTGGCATGTGTAGGAAAATTTATTTTATAATTGAATAATTTTACTTTCTATGTGATTATTAATATATCTGTTTCTTTATTAACATAATGTATTGTCAATAGTTTTTGTTAAAATCTGTCATAAGTTAAAACTAATACTCGGAAGAGTGATGACTTCAAAACTTGAGTGACTATGGTGAAGAAGTTCAGATAGCGATGCAACTCTTAAAGGAACTATACTTCATGATCTGTTTCTAGTACGAGCTTCTAGGTGACAATTAGTGTAAGTGATTTGGTACCTTTTCAGGAGTTGTAAGGCTTTTTAACCACCTTCGCATCTCTGATAGTTATGTAAACCTAATTGAATACTAAGCTTATCTATATACTCAGAAGATGGTAGGTAGACACATGTTTCTTGTTGTCACAAAAAATTCTATCAATTCTTCTACTACAGGTGCCATTATCTCCATTTAAAGAGGAGGGGGGATTTTAATTATTTAATAAATTTTCAAAATTTGACCAGCCTCCATTAATTAGGTTTTTATTTAATTTAGTTAGTTTTAATTTTAAGGTAAATTAGTGAATTTAAGATATTCAAACTGTTCAACAAATTTAAACTAAGACCTGATATTAGTATACTATAACTTAGCCTAAGGGATTTCTTACTTATCTTCTGTGTGGGATAGATACTCTGGGTTTAAAGAAAATCATGTACTACTTGAACGATATGTATACATGGGTAGAACCCCTATTGTGTAAACTATAAATCAATTTCGAAACTCTATAATATATCCATTTTGAACACTAGCCACCTAAGGAAACCTGGTCAAGTTTTTTGCCAGGAAACTAAATGATTGCATAGTTGTGGCTCAGGTCAAGTTTTTAGCATCGTTGTCAGGGAAACTATAGTAAGAACCTTAAGAGAATTTTATTTGAACCTGTGAGACTTATATTTAAAAATTGTAGCATTATAATGTAGTTTATTTAATTATTATGTGTTTATTTTAAAGAAAATCCAAAATACCAAAAATATTTTTTGAGTGCTTAAAGTACAGAATACCTATCCTATTAGTTAAGTCTTTAGATTTGTTTTTGTAGTTTTGGAGCTACAGACCTTCAACCTTATGAATCAGAACTAGAGAGAGTTGTTAGGAGGATTATGAACCAGAAAGGACTCCATGAATTTATTATAGAAATCGTGAGTCAATATGATAATGAATGTTCAGTTTTGGATTATGATGCTAGTAGCTTCGATAGAGTAAACCCCAAGAGGGTTGTGAATTTTCATGAAGTTGATATGTTGACTACTTTAACTTCTTAGGTTGTAGATATTGCAAGATAGTTAGATCAATACACAAAAAGTTATTCTCAAGGACCCCCAAATATTGAAAAAAATTCATTTAGACAATTGATTAAGACTAATTATTTTGAAACTAGCCATGAGAAACACAATCCTTATTCTATTTATTATAACCCATGCTCGGAGAATCAAACCAACTTTATCTGGAATAATAATTTTGGAGGAATAAACCAATTGTGGTAAGATAATCAACTTAATCAGATATGTAATTGGAATAATCAGGGCAATTTTAATGTTGGAATTTCTTTCCCTCACAGATTTACTTCAACCCAAAGAATGTAGAGGAGTTATTACTATAAGAGGTTGTTATTCTAATGGATAGTGTTCTGAAAAGTCAAGGGGCTGCAACAAAGAATATATAAAACTAGTTGGAGCTGATTGTTAACTCAATTAACAATCATCTTTTAGATATTTTACTTAGTGACCCTGAGATGAACCCTAAGGAGAAGAATGGTGTGCAGGATAAAGCTATCCAACCAAAAAATGAAAGAGAAATGGAGCATATGGTTCAAAAGAACGTTGAGTTGAGAAAAAAAGGAAAATGAGATTTAAAGACTAATAGAAGATATTCGTAAGGAATAAGAAAAACCAATTTCATCAACCAAGAAAAATATATAAGGAACACCTCTACCATTTCTTCAGCCCCAATGGAAAGAATTAGAAGATAACTTGAGACAAAAGAGTAACCTAGTAAAACTTGATCCAGAATCTGAATCATCAAGAGATAATCCGATCCAAAATTTAAAAGTCATGAATTATCATATAAAGATCCATTTCATGTAAATTTTAGCATTGATATAAATATGAAAAATTAGAAAATCATTATAAGAATTTTGGGTTTAGAAAAAAACATAAGGAACAATACTCTAAATCAATTTGAAAGGGAAAAGTTGAAAGAAAAACTAATGTTTGAGGATTTTGTAGGATCCCGGGACCTTGATAAGATTGGGTGATTGATCAGGGATTACTTAAATAAAATTTTGATCCGAGAGGACTCCTTTGTGATGCTGGTGAAGTTAAACCAAGCACTTCATGGGAGACAACCCTTGATTAGCTTTGTTGGTGTGCTTGTTAATGAGAAGGTTTTTTTGCTTATGTGTCGAACTCTGATGTGTAGGTGTCTTAGTGTTTTTTTGTTTGTGTTGAATTGATATATGTGTTGTAGGTGTGATGAAGGGATCACGTAATAAACTGTATTTGTATTATTGTTTTGGTGAATAGAATGTTAGTGTTGTTTATGTTAAACATACTTATCATTATATTCATGCCTTATTTATTATATAGCAATTCCCTCTACTAAATTATGAACCTGAAAATTATACATGTCTACTTTTATGCGTAGTACATGTACTGATTGTAAAAAAATTTTAGTAATTTATGCAACTTTTTTAGTTTAGTTTAGTTTTTACCTTGTATTTACCAATTTTAATTTTTCACCCTGTCATATTTATGTGTATTGATTGTAAAATATTTAAAAATTCAAGTTTGGGGTGGAAAAAAAAAATTTTCAAAGTTAAACTTTATTGGTCCTAAAAGAAACTACAAATAAATTTATTTGAAAAANTTTATCTGGAATAATAATTTTGGAGGAATAAACCAATTGTGGTAAGATAATCAACTTAATCAGATATGTAATTGGAATAATCAGGGCAATTTTAATGTTGGAATGTCTTTCCCTCACAGATTTACTTCAACCCAAAGAATGTAGAGGAGTTATTACTATAAGAGGTTGTTATTCTAATGGATAGTCTTCTGAAAAGTCAAGGGGCTGCAAAAAAGAATATATAAAACTAGCTGGAGCTGATTGTTAACTCAATTAACAATCATCTTTTAGATATTTTACTTAGTGACCTTGAGATGAACCCTAAGTAGAGAATGGTGTGCAAGATAAAGCTATCCAACCAAAAAATTAAAGAGAAATAGAGGATATGGTTCAAAAGAACGTTGAGTTGAGAAAAAAGGAAAATGAGATTTAAAGACTAATAGAAGATATTTGTAAGGAATAAGAAAAACAAATTTCATCAACCAAGAAAAATATATAAGGAACACCTCTACCATTTCTTCAGCCCCAATGGGAAGAATTAGAAGATAACTTGAGACAAAAGAGTAACCTAGTAAAACTTGATCCAGAATCTGAATCATCCAGAGATAATCCGATCCAAAAATTAAAAGTCATGAATTATCATATAAAGATCCATTTCAAATAAATTTTAGCATTGACATTAATATGAAAATTTATAAAATCATTATAAGAATTTTGGGTTTAGAAAAAAACATAAGGAACAATACTCTAAATCAATTTGAAAGGGAAAAGTTGAAAGAAAAACTAAAATTTGAGGATTTTGTAGGATCTCGGGACCTTGATAAGATTGGCTGATTGATCAGGGATTACCTAAATAAAATTTTGATCAGAGAGGACTCCTTTGTGATGCTAGTGAAGTTAAACCAAGCGCTTCATGGGAGGCACCCCTTGATTAGCTTTGTTGGTGTGCTTGTTAATGAGAAGGTTTTTTTTGCTTATGTGCCAAACTTTGATGTGTAGGTGTCTTAGTGTTTTCTTGTTTGTGTTGAATTGATATATGTGTGTTGTAGGTGTGATGAAGGGATCACGTAATAAACTATATTTGTATTATTATTTTTGTGAATAGAATGTTAGTGTTGTTTGTGTTAAACATACTTATCATTATATTCATGCCTTATTTATTATATAGCAATTCCCTTTACTAAATTATGAACCTGAAAATTATACATGTCTACTTTTATACGTAGTACATGTACTGATTGTAAAATATTTTTAGTAGTTTATGCAACTTTTTTAGTTTAGTTTAGTTTTTACCATGTATTTATCAATTTTAATTTTTCACCTTCTCATATTTATCTGTATTGATTGTAAAATATTTAAAAATTCAAGTTTGGGGTGAAGAAAAAAAAAATTTCAAAGTTAAACTTTATTTGTCCTAAAAGAAACTACAAATAAATTTATTTGAAAAATAAATTTTGCTATGTGAAGTTAGCATAAGATTACTATAATTTTATTTTATAAAAAAGAAATAGAAAAATTTTGTAGAAGCTTTAGTAAAAATGATGAAACAAAAGTTAAGATGTTTAGTAGAAATTAGCAGGGAAATGATTTTATTATTTATAGTAGGAAAATTTATTTTTTAGTAAAACTAAGGATTTCTAGACTAATACTTTTTGAATAATTGAGACTCTATTAATTTTTTTTTTCAAAATATAATACTACATTTTAAGTCAAGGATTGAAAATAAGTTTTTAACTTTAGAAAAGGGATAGCGAAATTCAAAATCATTAAAGCTGTATCCATATATAGCAATCCTCACATAAAAGAGTAAGGATTAAAAAGTTCCTGAAGAAAAATAAAAATAAAAATAAAAGAAAAGAAAAAGAAAACGGAAAGAAAAGTAAAAATAAAATAGTGGGGAAAAGCTTACGGATTAGGAGCTAATTAAAAATTGATTTCACTTAAATCGTTCTAAGGAAGAAAACTTAGGTTCACTGCCAAGCTTAATTTCAGAAAGTATTAGTAAAATTGTTTTCAAAATAGAATCTATGAATTCTAAAATTAATATTTTTCTAAGAATCTAAAGTTTGGAAATTTTTAGATTATTTTTGAATTAAATAGAAAATCAGGATTCTTAAGTTTAATAGTAAATATTATGATACCTTAGATTTAGTTTAATTTACTTGAAATTCTTCTAAGTTAGACTATAACATTTCTAGAAAAAAAATTTTAGCTCATCTTAATGAAACACACAAACAAAAATAAACATGTTTTTAAAGATGCGGTGTTATTTGAAGACAAGTAACATTTAACTTTTGGGGAAATTGACATGCCTAAAAATGTGCTACTTTTTTATATACATTTTATGCTCATTTCTAATGATATTGAACTTTAAAAGAAGATATTTTGCCTATTTTTGGTTTTAGGTATAAGGAATGGATTGTTGCAGAAAAGGAGCGAAAATGGAGTAAAATAGTGTCAAATGGAGCAAAGGAGCAAATAATGAGCTGAAGCCTAAGTGTCAGACCTTATACATGAAAACAGAGGGCCCAGTGTCAAGGTGCCATAATCTGTCGCTTAGTTGCCAGGTGGTTATTTTAAGCTTTTAGATGATTGGCGCATAAGCGCCATTGTTAGGCATCTATGTGCTAGAAATAATTTTTCCTAAAATTTGATGTATTTAGAAGAATTTGAAGTGACATTTCAAGTGAATCTTGAGGATTTCGAGGGATATATTAAATGAGGCTTGGTGTCTCTTAAAAAAGGGAGGAGGAGAAGAAGAAAGGAGGGGAGAGAGAGTGTGAGTGAGTGTGTGGGTGTGTGTGTGCAAGGGGGAAAGTGTATTTTGGGACTTTAGAGAGAATTTTAAGGAATTGATATTTGTTGTATAAGGAGGGCATGAATCTTCTGTAAAGATAAGTCTTAGACTTCTTTTGTGTTTGCTTTGAATTATTGCAATATAGTTGTATGATTTCAATGTCATTTACAATGAAAAATACATGTGTTTTCACCATGCTTAATGAGTAGCTTTCCTTACTATTTTCGATTGTGCTAATGTAGTGGCATGTCTATGAAAATTTATTCTATGATATAATAATTTTAATTTCTATGTGATAAGTAATATCTCTGTTTCTTCATTGACATAATGTACTAGCCTTGGGTTATGTTAAAATATGTTGTAAGTTAAAATTAAGACTCGGAAGAGCAGTGACTTCACAACATGAATGCACTCACTTTATCTGGTTGGCTATGGTTAAGTATTTCAGTGGAGATGCAACTTTCAATGAAAATATACTTCATTATCTGTTTCTATTACGAGCTTCTAGGTGACAATTGATGTAAATGATTGGGTACCTTACTAGGAGTTGAAAGGCCTTTTAAATAATTTTGTATCTCTGCTAATAGCGTACTAAGCTTATATATACACTCAGAAGAGGGTAGGTTGACATATGTTCCTTGTTGGCATAAAATTTATTACATAATTTTATCAATTCCTCTATTACGTTTGCCATTTTCTTTATCTCAAGTGGGAAGGGATTTTAATTATAAAAGAGCTTTCCAAAATTTAGCCTGCCTCCGTAAATTAGTTTTTTTAATTAATATAGTTAATTTTAGTTTATAGTAAATTAGTGAATTAGGAAAATCAAACTGTTCAAAAATTTCAAACTAAGACCTAATAGTAGTATACCAAAACTTAGCTTAAGGGATTTCTTAACTCGCTTCCCTATGGGATTAATACTCTGAGTTTAAGGAAAACCGTATTTTAGTTAAATGATAGTTATACTTGTGTAGAATCCCTAGTGTGTAGATTAAAAATCAATTTCTAAACTCTATAACATTTCCATTTTGCACACTAGCCGTCTACAGAAACCTGGTCAATTTTTTGGCCAGGAAACTAAATTACTACTTAATTGCAGTTCAGGTGACATAAACATGACCTGTAGGTTTCCACTAGTTGGTCTTTCTTCTTTTTTATTTTCTTAAGAAAAATTTACTTGGTCAATGACCAAGGGAATCATTTTATTCATACCAAAATAAATGTACAAAAATAGTCGGAGGTTCCCTCTAACATTAAAATACAATGAACACAAGAGAAACTGTGAGGTTCTCCACCACACTAAGAGTAGAAGGGAAAAAATATGGAAAAAAGCTAATAAGAGATAAGTAAAAGAATTGTGACATTGAGAATAACAAATAAAAGAACAATAAAAAGAAGTTGACGAGAAAACCTTGATGAAACTCCAATCCCCTCTAAAAAAGAGCTTATCACCTACCAAATCAAGAGAAAGAAACAAAACATAAGAAAATTCGTCAAGGAACCAATCAATAATGAAATAGAAGATAACCGAGTTAATAAATAGCTTGAAGTCACGTATCAGCTAAAGAATTTATATGAACCAAGGCAGCATATAATTGTTTGAGTAGTTCCTTTTTTCTAATCTAGGACATCCAGTTTTTTTAGCTTGAAAAGTCGTACAAATAGAAATAAACCACCCAAAACTCACTTCCAAAAATCACATCATGCATCACTAGAAAAAAACTTTAAAAAAGCTCAATAAGCATCAATTATATCTTAACAACCTCCAAATAATTCCAAGCAACCTTCATAATTTAAAATAAGCTTTAATCAATCTAATAAAATTAACTAATAATAAACTTGCAAATGAAATTAAATCTAAATAACTCAAATTTTTATAACAATTAACCATCAAACCAATCAACACAAAGCAAATTAATCAACTAAAATCAAATCACAAATCAATTCCTTAATGAAAAACTCGATAATTTCCAATCCTCATGGTGTGCTTACTGATCTCTGATAACTGCTTATATGCAATAGCATAACATTAATTTTGATTATATTTTTCACTTATATTTCCTTATTTCACAAAGAAACCAAAAACTTCATCTTGAAGAAAAATAAGAATTTAACTTTTAATTTATATTAGGATACTACGCAAGTATATGTATCGTTATCAAGTAATATAGGAATTTTTGATTAAGACTTGAATATCGAACCCACAGAGAAGATATACAATATACCCTTTTTGGAAAAATTTCTATTTTTAAAAAGATAATTATTTAAACTAAAGATGTTTTCATAGTAAAAAAAGTTTAAATACTTTTGGTAATTTTAATATGTTGACAAAAAAAAGTCTGAACTTACAAAGATAACTTGAGTTTTTGTAAAAGAAAAGCACTAAATATGAAAATATCTTTCTCCTTATCATGAATCAGTAATAAGTATAGGAATTCTATTGTGGAATGATACATATTCTATTATGCCAAATAGGAGCAATAATATTCTTCACCCTTACTAGAGATGCTATAACGAACATGGGCTAATTTAAAGTTTGAATAGTTCTGAAGATCGGCTAGGCAGGGAAGATACTAGCTCTCACTCTAGAGTTCCATCGATTCCCTCCACCTGGGGGCTAACATCTCGTATCAGAACCTAAAACAATAAACTAAGTTGGGGGCTTTAACCTGTCACTTTAAATTCCTCTAAATCTACACCCTTCAAAGAGTATTTCCCTATTTATTTGCACTCAATCATATGAACTATATTCTCATTCATACAACCTCTTATGATTCTTTCCAATTGTTAACTGAGACAATACATTCCGATTCTTACATGTCCTCAAAAAAAACTTTAGCATCTGGATTGGTCAAATCAAGAAGTAAATGAAGTACATGAATTTAAATCATCACAACTTCTTCCAACATTAAAGATCAATACTCTCCACAACTTCCATCCAACACTTAATTAGTTATCATTTTAAGAAAAAAGATAAAAAAACTACTCAGAATTAATGGAGAAAATAAAACCACACTTTAGTTTAAAAGTAGAAATCATTGTCAAACCAACAACAAGTTTCAATTAAAACCAATGTAGTCTAAAACAAAAGATAAAAAATTATCTCAAGTCCTCCACCAAAGTCTTGAAGTTTCTTTGAATCTCTTCTCTTTCACAATACTCTCAATATAAAACTAGAAATAAAAAAAAGGATAAATATGTGGTGCCTGAAAATCTCTCAAACTAACTCCCTAACTTTTGAACTTTCAAAACTTTTCAAGTACTTTCTGGACCTCTTTAAAAGTCCCAATCTTCTTTCTTTTATAATTCTCTAAAAGGTTCCTTGGTATCTCTTCAAAGTGTTTATTGATTCGATGTATTTCCCTAAGAGATGCATCCTTTCACAATAATTTTCATCTAAGGTGGTTGTAACCACCTATTAAGTCAATAGGTGCCTCAAAAACCTCTTCAANGGGAAGATATACAATATACCCTTTTTGGAAAAATTTCTATTTTTAAAAAGATAATTATTTAAACTAAAGATGTTTTCATAGTAAAAAAGGTTTAAATACTTTTTGGTAATTTTAATATTTTGACAAAAAAAGTCTAAACTTACAAAGATAACTTGAGTTTTTGTAGAAGAAAAACACTAAATATGAAAATATCTTTCTCCTTATTATGAATCAGTAATAAGTATAGGAATTCTATTGTGGAATGATACATATTCTGTTGTGCCAAATAGGAGCAATAATATTCTTCACCATTATTAGAGATGCTATAACGAACATTGGGTAATTTAAAGTTTGAATAGTTCTGAAGATCGGCTAGGTAAGGAAGATACTAGCTCTCGCTCTAGAGTTCCATCGATTCCCTCCACCTGGGGCTAACATCTCGTATCAGAACCTAAAACAATAAACTAAGTTGGGGGCTTTAACCTGTCACTTTAAAGTCCTCTAAATCTACACCCTTCAAAGAGTATTTCCCTATTTATTTGCACTCAATCATATGAACTATATTCTCATTCATACAACCTCTTGTGATTCTTTCCAATTGTTAACTGAGACAATACCATTCTGATTCTTACATGTTCTCACAAAAAACTTTAGCATCTGGATTGGCTAAACTAAGAAGTAAATGAAGTACATGGATTTAAATCATCACAACTTCTTCCAACATTAAAGATCAAAACTCTCCACAACTTCCATCCAACACTTAATTAGTTATCATTTTAAGAAGAAAGATAAAGAAAATTACTCAGAATTAATGGAGAAAATAAAACCACACTATAGTTTAAAAGTAGAAATCATGGTCAAACCAACAACAAGTTTCAATTAAAACCAATGTAGTCTAAAACAAAAGATAAAAAATTATCTCAAGTCCTCCACCAAAGTCTTGAAGTTCCTTTGAATCTTTTCTCTTTCACAATACTCTTAATATAAAAATAGAAATAAAAAAATGATAAATATGTGGTGCCTGAAAATCTCTCAAACTAACTCCCTAACTTTTGAGCATTCAAAACTTTTCCAGTACTTTCTGGACCTCTTTCAAAGTCCCAATATTCTTTATTTTATAATTCTCTAAAAGGTTCCTTGGTATCTCTTCAAAATGTGTCTTGATTCGATGTATTTCCCAAAGAGATGCATCCTTTCACAATAATTTTCATCCAAGGTGGTTGTAACCACCTATTAAGTCAATAGGTGCCTCAAAAACCTCTTCAAAATTCGCAAAAACTAAATTTACTCATCCAATAACTGCCACTGAGCTTAAGTGCGGGGCCTCTAGGGCTTAAGCGCGGCCTTCGCTGTTTACCTGACGCATAAGTGTCGGATTTGGCGCTTAAGCGTCAGATCTGCCGCTTAGGTGTCAAAACACTTTTGCACATTTTTTACCTATTTGCTCCAAATTTGATCTTTTTTCACTCCATTATATATTTTTCACCTTTTTACATGTACCTGAAAGAAAAACCCAAAAATACCTTCCATTAAAGCGCAATATCTCAAAAATAGGTATAAAAATGTGTCTAAAAATATTATATATTTTAGCCGTATCATAATCTCTCGATCATAAAATGTTACTTTTCCTCAAGTGACACTTCAATATTTAAAAACTAAAAATGTATGATATGTATATGAGTTTGTTTAAGAATTACTAAAATTTAGATTTAGAAATATGGTAGTCCAATTTAGAAAAAAATATTCAGTAAATGAGACCAACTTAAAGTTCAGAAATTTTTACTTTTAAGAAAGATGAAAATATGAGTTTTTATCTAATTCAGAAATATTGTAAGTCTTCCAAATTTAGAATTTAGTTCTCTTATTATCTCCCCTTAAAATTTTTTTATTAAAAATACTTTTACTTACTATATTATATCTATAAGCTTAAGATTTTCTCAAGTCGTATACTTTAAAAAGATTAAATGTAGATCCAATTTTTTATTAGACACTAATCCTCAAGCTTCTCCTCTCTTATATTTTTTTCTTTTTCTTTTTCTTTTCTCTTTTTTTTTCTTCTTTTTTTTTATTTTTCTCTTTTTCTTTTCTTTTCTTTTTAGGTAAAGATTACAATATCTGGCTAGGCCTTTAATAATCATGAATTCTACTTTTCCTTTCCTAAAGAAAAGTCTTGATACAAAACTTTTACTTATAAATATAATAATAGCTTTAAAAATTATTTTAAAAATTTCCAAAATTTTTAAAAATACAATGTTTCTTACTAAATATAGTTACTTATATTAATCATTTTCTACACTAAAAAAATTTTAACTTAAAGTTTTTCTTCATTACTCAAAAATTCAACTAAATTCTCTTACTCATTTCTAAAATCAAATTTTACTTCCCTAATATAAATTCATATACATTATCAATTTTTCTTTTCAAATCAAATTCACTTGTAGTTCATTTGAGAACAAATAAAATTAAAGTTTTGAAAATATTTTTCATCCCCCTCAAACTTAAATTATTATTAGATTAAATAGTTTAGCATCAAATATATATAAACAGGAATGAAAATAAGAATAACATGCTTACAGAAATTTTTATACTCTAATGATACAAGTATAAAACTAAAAATAGGAGTAAAATTAATTTTGATCAATTTTTCTAATATTTTTATTTCAATTTAACATGTAGAGATTCAATAGACTTCTAAACATTGTGTATAAACATAAAAGCAAACTAACACACTAACTTGACTTCACAATCTCAACATAAAAATGAAATCACAATCATGATAAAAGAAAAATACAGGGTAGTTGTTTCCTAATCTTCAAAATTAAGATTTACGCTATAAAGATTTTCAACTTTACAAAAGACATAGAATTAAGTTAAGTTCTAAACTAACTAAATCACAAAACTCATAACAGTTATTACCCTAGAATTTTAAAACAAACTGCTAACCAACACAAACATGACAATACAATTAAAAATACAAGTCTCACTCTCACAATATCTAAACAAGTAAACAAACATACATGTCTCAAGTCCAAAACATGAAAACTCACATCGCAATTCTCACTTAAACATAAAAGTACAAACCATATCACATAGTTCAAATCAATACACAAATGCAAATGTAGAAAGCCCATACCACATAGTTCATATCATATTACAATCATAAAATAAATCTCTAAGTTCTACTCTTCATCATCTGAATCACCATTATCCCAAACTTCTGCAGGCTCATAATCAGAGTATCTAAGATATGGAGGAAAATGTACTCCTTGGTTACCCCTAATAATGCTCTCCAAAGATGAGTGAAATTTCTCTTCATAATCACTTTTTCTCCTATTATACCTATCAGTATGCTCTACAAAATGCTCTAATTTTTTACTTTATTAGCAGTAAAATTAATATTATCCATCATCCTCTGCAATAATTGATCTTAGGTCGCAGTAGACTCACCTCTAGATGTAGAAGCACGTGAGGTAGATGGTCTAGATGAAGAAGCAGCAGAGGTAGAAGCAGCAGACGTCTCTATTCCATAACTCCTAGAAAATCCTCCTCTCCAGCCAAAAATTGAATGCTCAGAATAAGTTTTTACATTCACCTTAGTGACGGGCTTTAGAGGTAAGAGCACTTCCTCCCAGCTACCATATTTAACTCCAGCCTGCTCACTCAAAGAAAAGATCAAGGAAGCAAATCCCAGACCTGCAGTAGTAATGATAGTGGCAGAATTGGTGATAGGTTGACAAATCAAAGCTCCTATGTTGATGAGTTTTCCTTCCTGGATACAATAATTTAACGTTGCTCTCTCTCTCTGGTCACTTCACTGAGATGATTTGTTGGTAGCAGACGAGCAGAAATAAAATAGTGTTAGGCCTTTAAAGGTACACATAACTTTGAAGTTGGGAAGTTGATTCTCCTCTCATTAGTGATCTTCTAAAGTCCTCTCCCAATAGTCAAGTAAGAAATAATCTCATCAACTTCACTTCAGTCAGACTATAATTTGCATAAAAATATAACATATCAGGTGGCAGATGATAAAACAAGTTGATTACCTCTGGTGAAAAAGGTACCAACTTTCCTCGAACCATGACTATATTGTCTTCAACCTCAGGGAGGTTTGCATAGAACTCCCTAACAACAAAAATAACGGCCACAACAGAGAAACAGCTGAATCATTCCTACTATCGATGAACGATCAAATCCTCTTTCTCTCTACCTGAATTCCTAAAACTCTGCTCCAGAATCAGTTTCTACGATTGCAACGCATCACTATACATATCCTGAGTCATTGAACTAACAAATTTACTCGAATCGAATGGGCTCTTTCCTTTGCTCCTTTTCATTCTTGGTGGCATTCTAAAAATTTTATAAATTCCAAAAATAACTTCAAAAATCAAGTCTAAATTACTAAACTAAACTTACAAAGTATAATCTACACTTCCCATGCAATTTCCATAGATCTTTTTCTCATTTTTCATCACGAATAGTTAATTTTCAAATTTCTCCAAATGTGCTCAAAATACATGGTGAAAATCCAAACCTTTTGCATAGAAGTAAAGTTCTTACCTCAAGAAACATGGATCTAGCAAATTTCACTTCAAGAAATCTTCACATTAAATGTGCCCTAGCCTTCCAAAATCACGATTTTGAGAGGTTGAAGGTGACGGGAGGCGTACAAAGGTGATTTTCGAGCCAAAATTTCACTTTTAACCATTCGAGAACTGATTTCCATGAACCGGCACATAAGCGTGGGTAAGTGACACATAGGCGCCTGCCTCTCGGGTTGGCTCGTGCTTAAGCGCGAGATGTGGCACTTAAGCGCCAGTGCACGATTCTCAAAATTTTTAAATTAAAGTAAAATGTACTATTTGCCTAAGTAAACCACTCCTAAATGGATTCATAGTACTTAAATGACTATTTTCAACTTTCTATAACTCTCCTCTCTCTCAAAATTCTCCATAATAACTATTTCAATTTAAGGCTAAAAAAAACACAAATTTTCACACAAAAAAACTTATATTAATTCACAAACAAGTACAAATTTTTTTAAACACCTAATTCTTACTTCAAATACTTTTGGATGAGAAAATTCTTCTAAATACAAATGCACAACAATCACTACACATAAAGAAGTCATAATACTAAAAACAAGACTTAAAAACTAAACCACTTGAAAACAACAACTTCTAACACACAAATTCTAACACTAAACTTAATTCCATTCTTCATTCGAAGGAACAAATTCCTATCTTTCATTAGTCTCTCCAGGAATATAGAGTTGATAAAACGGACGGTGGTGACGAGCTCTTATACTAACTTATTCAATCCACTTCTGCTTTTCGAACATCGCCTTATCCACTTCCTCTATATAACTTACGTGGCTAAATTGCTTCTTCAATTGCCATCCAATATGCTCTAGATGTGCTTGTAACTCAAGTACTTTGGTCTTCAATAAACCCATAGTATTCTTCATTTTATTGATCTTCTCTAATATCCCTTCAATACTAACGGCTAAAAAAATGTTATACATTCCTTGTACACTTTGACTAATGAACATTCTCCTCATGGTTTCTTCCTTCTTCATCAAATCCTTCTCCCATGAAGACATTTTCTCTAAATCTCACTTTCTCTTAGACTTTTAGAGCTAGAAATGATATGGGGTGAAATTCCTTCACAAAACCCTTATACTTTTAGACCTGAATTCTTCCAATAACTCTTAGACACGTTTAGAAACAACCTTGGCACATTTTTATAAGATAATTAGTGGTTAAACCTTCTAGAAAATTAATTTTGTACATGTGTTTAAACTGTTGTGCTGAAGCGTCGGATCTGGCGCTTAAGCGCCAGTGCACATTTTTGCACTAGTCAACTTAACATCCAAATTCTCATTCTAACTTGTCTTGACACTAAATAAAGTCTTAAAATCTTTAATAACACATAATAGTTTCAAAAAAAATACTACCCCAATTTTCTTAATCAAACACAAAACAACAATCAAAATAAAAACACTCTGATAACTATGGGTTGCCTCCCACAAAGCACTAGGTTTTACATCATCAGCCCGACGTAACCAGTGGTTATTCCGGTTGACCCAACATCATTCTATCATTAAGTTTATGCCAATCCCCTATAAGATAAAGCTTCACTCTATGACCATTAACTTTATATATTTTCTCAGACTTAGTATCTCTAATATCTACAGCTCCATAAGGATAAACTTTTATCACAACAAATGGGCCCATCTACCAGGACTTAAGTTTGCCTGGAAATAATCTTAACCTTGCATTATATAAACTTGTTGCTCTGGCTAAAATTTTTTAGTAAGAATCATTCGATCATGCCACATCTTTATCTTTTGTTTATAAATCTTGGCACTCTCATAAGATTCATTCCTTATCACTTCAAGCTCATTTAATTGTAGTACCTTTTCTCACCAGCATCTTTCAAATTATACTTGAACTCTTTAATTGCCCAATATGCTTTATACTCAAGTTCAACTGGTAAGTGACAAGCCGTCCCAAATATTATCCTATATGAGGACATTCCTATAGGAGTTATGTATGCAGTCCTATAAGCCAACAAAGCATAGTCAAGTTTGACTAACCAATCCATTTTTATTAGATTCACAGACTTTTTTTCATAATTCTTTTAATTTCCTGATTGGATAATTCAACCAAACCACTTGTCTGAGGATGATAAGAAGTAGCATTCCTATGATTTATATGATATTTATTTAATAACTTTTCCATTATGACATTTCCAAAATGACTTCCCCCATCAGTAATGATAACTCTCGGTATCCCAAATCTACAAAATATGTTTGTTTTCAAATATTTTGTAACACTTTGAACATCACATTGAGGTAAAACAACAACTTCTATCTATTTGGATACATAGACCACTGCTACTAGAATATATAAATTTCTGAAAGATGGTATAAATGGTCCCATGAAATCTAATCCCCAAACATCAAATATTTCAACTTTGGCATATAATTAAGGGGCATCTCATTTCTTCTAGAAATATTACCTACTCGTTGACATCTATCACAGGTTTTAATATAAACATTGACATCTCTAAAAATTTTAGGCCAATAGAATCCAGATTGTAAAATTTTGTATGTTATTTTATCAATACCAAAATGTCCCTCAAAATCAGAATTATGACATTTTTTGATAATTTCATAATTTTCTTCTAATGGTACACATCTTCGAACAATTAAATCCTTTCCTTATTTATATAAAAATGGGTCATCGCAAAAAATAAGTCTTAGCTTCAGAAATAATTTTTTTCTTTTTTTGGTATGTTATTCCATAGGGTATAATATCGCTAATAATAAAGTTCACAATGTCGGCATACCGCGGAACACCAACTCTTTAATAGTGAATAATTTTTCATCTAGAAAATGTTCATTAATTTCTTTTTTCAAAATAGAGTGGTTTTTCTAACTCAAGCATGAACAAATGACCAGCAATTTGATTTTCAGTCCCCTTTCAATCTACTATTTCAAAATCAAATTCTAGCAAAGAAGAATCCATCTTATAAGTCTAGGTTTAGCATTCTTCTTTTTCATTAAGTACTTAATAGTAGAATGATTTGTATGCACAACATAATGATTTCCAATTAAATATGATCTAAATTTATCAAAAGCATATACTTTTGTTAATAACTTTTTTTCAGTTGTTGTATAATTGATTTGAGTTTCATTAAGAGTTTTACTAGCATATTAAATTACTTTGAAAATTTTATCATATCTTTGTCCTAAAATAGCTCCTATACCATAATCACTAGCATCACACATCAATTCAAAAGGTTTTCCCCAGTTTTGTGAAACTATAATTGGTGCAGTGATTAAATTTTCTTTTAATAAAATAAAAGCTTTTAGCCATTCTTTATCAAAATTGAAAATGTCAATTGTCTCCACTAAATGGCATAAAGGCTTAGCAATCTTTGAAAAGTCTTTAATATATCGCCTATAGAATCCAGCATGTCCTAAAAAACTCCTAATTTCCATCACATTTGTTGGATAAAGTAAATTAGTCATCAATTGAATTTTACCAGGATCTACTTCCATACCATTTTATGATATTTGTTAACCTAATACAATTCCTCCTACTACCATAAATTGGCATTTTTCCCAATTAAGGACAGTTTGTTTCTTCATAGTGCTTAAGAACTTTAGATAAATGCTCTAAACATAAGTCAAATGAATTTCCAAACACTAAAAAGTCATCCATGAATGCTTCAATCCCTTTTTCAATTAAATCACAAAAAAATGTCATCATATATCTTTAAAATGTAGCATGGGCATTACATAAACCAGAAGGCATCCTTCTAAAAGAAAGATACCATAAGGAATAATAAAAGTTGCTTTCTCTTGATCCTCAGGAGATATTTGTATTTGGTGATAACCAATATATCCATCCAGAAAATAAAAGTATTTATGCCCAGTTAGTCTATCCAGCATTTGATCTAGAAAGGTTAATGGAAAATGATCTTTCCTAGTGGCAAGATTTAATTTTATATAATCAATGCATATTCTCCACCCTTTAATTTATCTAGTAGGTATTAATTCATTATGTTCATTCACAGTTACAGTTACTCCTCCTTTCTTAAGATAGCAATGAATTGGACTAACTCATGCACTATCTAAAATAGGGTAGATAATTCTAGCATCTATCCACTAAAATTTCTTTCTTAATAACTTCTTTCATAACAGGAATCATTCTCCTTTGAGGATCAGCCATGGGTTTGCAGCTCTCTTCCATTTGAATTCTATGCATACAAAGTGAAGTACTGATTCTTTTAATATTAGCAATTGTCCATCCAAAGGCTTTCTTAAAATTTTTCAAAATTTTGATCAACCTTTCTTCTTCTTTCATCATTAATTTTGAGGAAATTATAGCTGGTAAAGTGGAAGAATTTCCTAAAAAGGTATATTTTAAATGTTCAGGAAGTAACATCAACTCAAGTTCTGGAGGTTTTTCAATTGATGGACAAAATGATTTATCTTTGTCTATCGTGTCAAAAATTTCAAAACTTTCTCGAACATGGTTTTAATCTTCCTTAAAAAGTTCTTCACATTGATCTAATTCCTCTTCTTACTCGTGTTCCAAATCTTTTTCTTCAAATATTTCTTCATAAGTTGTTTTGAAATGTCATTCCCTTAGATATCTTATAACATCCATCCTATACATTCATCATCTTTACCTTTTACAGGATATTTCATCGATCTTAAAATATTGAAAGTAACAATTTGATCATTAACCATCATTATTAATTCCCCTTTCTGCACACTATCACCTCTTCCTATGGCCAGGAAAGGTCTCCCCAAAATGATAGGTGTCTCTTTATCTTCCTCCATATCTAGCACAATGAAATTAAGAGGAAAGATAAATTGATCCACTTTCACAATGACATCTTTTATAACTCCTTTAGGGCATGTTATCGAACGATCTGCTAACTGCAGAGTTACAGTAGTACGGGTTATATATCCTAATCCTAATCTTGATCCTGAAGAAAAATAAGAATTTAATTTTTAATTTATATTGGAATACTACGCAAGTATACGTATCGTTATCAAGTAATATAAGACTTTTTGATTTAGACCTGAATATCCAACCCACATGGAAGATATAGAATATGCACTTTTTGGAAAACTTTATATTTTTAAAAAGATAATTATTTAAACAAAAGATGTTTTTGCAGTAAATAAAGTTTAAATAATTTTGGCAATTTTAATATTTTGACAAAAACAGTACAAACTTAAAAAGATAACTTGAGTTTTTATAGAAGAAAAACACTAAATATGAAAATATATTTCTCATTATGATGAATCAGTAATAAATATAGGAATTTTATTGTGGAAGTATACATATTTTGTTATGTCAAATAGGAGCAACAATATTTTTTACCCTTACTAGAGATGTTATAAAGAACATTGACTAATTTAAAGTTTGAATAGTTCTAAAGACCGGCTAGACAGGGAAGATACTAGCTCTCACTCTAGAGTTCCCTCGATTCTCTCCACCTAGGGGCTAACATCTCGTATGAGAACCTAAAATAATAAACTAAGTTGGGGGCTTTAACCTGAGACTTTAAAATCTTCTAACTCTACACCCTTCAATGAATATTTCTCTATTTATTTGCACTCAATCATATGAACTACATTCTCATTCATACAACCTCATGTGATTCTTTCCAATTATTGACTAAGACAATATCATCCCGATTTTTACATGTTCTCACCAAAAATTTTAATATCTGGATTAGCCAAATCAAGAAGTAAATGAAGTACATGGAGTTAAATCATCATAACTTCTTCAGACATTAAAGATCAATACTCTGCACAACTTCCATCCAATACTTAGTTACTTATCATTTTAAGAAGAAAGATAAAGAAAACTGTTCAGCATTCATGGAGAAAACAAAATTAAACTTTAGTTTAAAAGTAGAAATCATTATCAAACCAACAATAAGTCTCAATTAAAACCAAAAATACTCTAAAACAAAAGATAAAAACTTATCTCAAGTCCTCCACCAAACTCTTGAAGCTCCTTTGAATCACTTCTCTTTTACAACACTCTCGATATAAAACTAGAAATAAAAAAAAAAGATAAATATGTTGAGCCTGAAAACTTCTCGAACTAAATCCCCAATTTTTGAACTTATAAAACTCTTTCTATTTTAAAGTCTCAATCTTCTTTCTTTTATAATTCTCTAACAGGTTCCTTGGTATCTCCTAAAAATGAGTCTTGATTTGACGTATTTCCCCAAGAGATGCATCCTTTCGCAATAATTTTCATCCATGGTGATTCTAACCACCTATTAAGCCAATAGGTGCCTCAAAAATCTCATCAAAATTCTAAGAAACTAAATTTACTCATCCATAACTGCCACTAGCACTTAAGCGTGGGGCTTCTAGCGCTTAGACGTGGCCTTCTCATTTTACCCGGCGCTTATGCGCCAAAACACTTTTGCACATTTTTCACCTATTTGCTCCAAATTTGATCTTTCTTCACTCTCTTAAGCACTTTTCACATTTTTACCTGTACCTGTAAGAAAAACACAAAAATACCTTCCATTAAAGCGTAATATCTCAAAAATAGGTATAAAAATGTGTCTAGAAACATTTTATAATTTAGGCATATCAAAATCCCCCAAACTTAAAATGTTACTTATCCTCAAGTGACACTTCAATCTTTAAAAACTAAAAATGTATGATATGTGTATGAGTCTCTCTAAGAATTACTAAAATTTATATTTAGAAATATAGTAGTCCAATTTAGAAAAAAAAATATTCAGTTTAGTAAAAATGTGTCTAAAAATACTATATATTTTAGGTGTATCACTTACTTCTTCTAGTTAGCTAATCTTTTCTTGTGTCTTTCCATAACATACCATTGTTTGACTATAAGTGTCACTCCTTAAATATCTCTCAAGTTCTTTCAAAACTTTGACTCTAACAATCTTAGTCCTAAACATAAACTCTGCAAACACTTACTGATCTTGTGATTATTCATAATATAATCTAATATTTTAATATGTAGTATTCTAAAGAGCCAGATGTCCTAAGATGTAATTGACTATGAGAGTTTTCCTTTATAAAGATTCGAGAGATAAAAATAAAATAATTAATTTCTTACACTCACATGATAAGAGAAAAACATTTGGTTTGGCCTAACGATAACTCTTGAAGATTTTTCTTATCTACATGATTAGATCTATTTTAAAAAAATATTTTTATCTCTAGGAAAATGTATTATAGTTCAAATGATAGATCCCAATTATTTTGAGGGAAATCTTTTGAGTTCTTTGATGGATATCGAACATATATATATATATATATATATATATATATATATATATATATATATATATATATATATATATATATATATATATATATATATATATAT
>NEWO01000669.1:202479-236577 GCA_003013225.1 Phalaenopsis aphrodite | reverse complement strand
ATAAGGGGAAAGAGAGCTATTTGCATTTTATTTAATTCATAGAACATTGGGGTCTTTCCATATAACTAAGTAATCAAAAGAATTTGGATGGTTATTAAACACCAAGGGCTATAATAGAAATATTCTTAAAAGTTCTCTTAGAACTAAGAATAGCTTGAAAAAGGCCAAAAATTCACTCTTTAGTACTCTACACAATCCAATGAAAGCTCAATTTTAATCCTTTATAATTTTGATTTCTTTATTCTTTTCATAAGAATCATAGGATAGGACAACGCAAAATAGTAATGATATGCCCATTATTGATACAATTAAAGATAAATAACTAGTTTCAAAAAAAATTATTAATGGGAGAATTATAAAATAAATAAATTGTTGGAATAGTTCATTAATCAAAGTCTATAGCTTCCTAGCAATTCCACCATCAAAAAAAATTTGATCTACACTTCCAATTTGGGGATATGATTCACATTAAAAAGTAATAAAAAAGCATTTTTCCTTAAATTTTCATCAATGGGGATAAAACCTTCAAAATATTTTCAACACAAAAAGAACATTTGGTAGGAATTGCAATGCTCCAAAGAATCGAGTAAGTGGATGTTATAGGAATTTTAGTCCTCAAAAGGTTTTACAATCGCTTTAGATAAAATTTAGCATTTATTAGTTAGAGTAAAACACATTAGATCCAAATTGTTAGGTCCAGTTAGAATTTTCATAATCCTAATGATAATGTTATCAAGAAGAAAAGGCTTTAGTTTAGGAAAATCCCAACTACCATTCCTAAATAGAAAATTATTTTTTTCTTGAGACGATGGAGCATTGGTAAGCATGTATCAATAATAATTCTTCCTAACCAATTGTCCCTCCAAAAGGAGGAATTGCGTTATCTAACCCACAAAAAATAAGGGCTTTTATTTCTCATTTAACACCACACAACTGTTTTCACGTATGACAATCTTCTTTTTGGTAAAAGGAAATTGTAGGATGCTTACCTTCACAATACTAATTTTTAATAAATTGGGCTCAATGGTTATTACCAATCCAAAGGAATCTAGGAGACCCAAAAGGGTATTACACCCCGGATCACCTTGTTGGCATCAATTTTTTATGTCACAAGTGTATGCAGTCCACCTGCATGCCTCGGGATGGTTTACGACATGTCTGTAACATCTAGTACTTCAGACACCCCCCCCCGAGACCTTCTGACAAAGGTTGGAGGGCATGTAGCCAAGGTCATTCTACTAGGTTGTGGCTTTCTCCTAGGTAATGGTCGGTCGGCATTTCATGCTTCAGACAACTCCGATTGGGTCGATAAATACTATTCACCATGGCGCGACCGAAATTGGCTCAAATTGGCCTTATCACCAGCAAGGTTTTCTAGGTGACCACAAATGGTGAAAAAGACCATGCAAGTGCATTCGGGAGGTTGATTTCACTTAGAGAGGATATCATTTTATCATAACTTCACGTGTGGTATTAACTGCATGAATTATCAATTTTAGCCCAATCGTCAAAAAAGTCGCCCAAAGGACCTCGAACGATGAAACGGACCACACCAGTGCATCCAGAACATCGATTTTACGTAGAAGGGACATTCATTTCATAACAATGATGCGTTCAACAAAAAATGTATGAAGAAATTTAATTAATAATAATAATAATAATAATATTTCATATGAATAAAAATTAACAAAATCCTATTTCTATCCTTTTACCATTAACGCACGCATCTCTCTCTACATTATCTCCTCGTTTGCTTTGCGACACAACACCACCCAAGCCCGCTCTCACAAATCCTAGCACCGAGGCCTCCTCCTCCTCATCGCCAACTCCTACTCGCCACCAACTCCTCTCCGCCAACTCCTCGAAGGCGAATGAAGTCATCGACACCCTCTACCTCATCAGAAACCACTTCAGTCGTTGAGCTCAGCGCCGCCACCCTCCTCGTCATCTCGGTCAGCCGCACTCGTAGCTTTATGATCTAGCCGATGGCATCCTACTAGCCTCCTAAACTTTGGCGCCCTGTTGTCGCCATTCTAAGCTCTCCCTTACGGCAACCTCCTTCTTCGGTTTGAGCTCTCCTTTACTTGGCTCCTTCCTTGGCTGAGCCCTCCCCTTGGCTTCCCCTCTCATTGGTGAAGCCTCCTTTGACTTACAGACCTCTTCTCGGCACTGCACAACCCACCTTCATCTCTTTGCTTGCAGAAAAGAGGGGGGAGCTTAAATCCTCTCCCTCACATTTTTCCTTTGCATGTCACCGGTGAGCTAGCTCCTTCACCTCATCGTCCCTCACTCCCTGGTGATCGAAAAACCTCACAAGAGTGATTCACCGTCTATGGGCAGTGACGGTACCACTGCGTGTAGAGGCATGGACGTCTTCTACCTTGAGAGAAAAGTCTCCTCCTGTGCTTTATCGGCATTGAGCATCGCTAAGGTATATATCTCGTTTCATTTTCATATGTTATGCTCATATTTTCAAGTGCTTTGCATACCTCTTTCCCTCACTAGCTATTCTCTACTTTTCCTGTGTCTTATTTTTAGAAGTGTTGGAAAGTACATTAACGCATGGACTGGACACTAGCGATTTGACACGTGGACTACCTTTCAGCATAAAAGGAATGTGTTTTCAATCATCATGGTGGTGAGATCATCCAACTCCTAGCTAGCCCTAGGTTTAGTGGGGTCTCAGCGTGTGAGTTTAATTGCCCACACAGGGTTCGTGCGGTAGCGTGGTTCGATGCAACGACGTGCTTGCATAATTGATCGTTGGTTTTCCTAGAGCTAGCATTTATGTTAAGACTTCCTGTATGTGGGAAAACATCCTCTGTAGAGCCAAGTGTCTCCACTTTGTTGTGACCCTTAGCACAAGTCTCGATGAGTCAGAATCCCTCTCTTCCCTTGCTTTGGGTTCCACAACTTTACTTGGAGAAGCTGAGAAGTTGTACTTGGCAAAGTGACAGAAGCTTTGTAGCTGGCTCACTTTGCAAAGTTTGGAGGAGTTCAAGAAATGGGAAAAGCATTGTATTTAGTCCATGTCACGACACCGTGGAGAGTTTTTCCCTCGGAGATTCGGAGAGAAACTCCTCAAATTTCCTCACAAAAGCAAGAGGTGGTGATGCCGCACATCCAAGCTGGTGTTGGAACTATTTTGGTTGAAGGAGTTTCCCGTAAGAAGCTATCGGTCACCGAAATAAAAATCCAGTCGCTCGCTTTGGAAGGACATTATAATTTATATATATATATATATTTATATATATATAAGTTTTAGAAAAATATGAAATCAAACTGATCCCATATTTTTCATAGTTTAAATGAAAGAGTGTTATACTCCAAACCCTGTATCTATCTCGCAGGATAAACATAAGACTTGAGGATGAGACTTGATCAAATAAACTAAGAAATATATGACATCTGTTTAGTCTACGAAATTGTTTTATTTCCCAACAAATTCCCCTATTTAATATGAAGAATTAAATAAGGTTTATATTAAGCTGGGTTCAGACAAGCTTCCTATAAGGGCAAGCCCCTATAGTTAATTATATCTTAAATAATCAAAGTCACCTAAGAAAAATCTTGATGAAAATCAGGAAATATTATCTTCAAGGAGTTCAGAAGGATATAACTTTCCACGAAATCAGATAAAGAGGAGTAAAATGGGATCGGCTCAAATTTGGAACTTTTTTTTTTTAATCTAAAGGAAGAAGAGCTAGGGGATGTCATAGATTCGGCGGAGAACATCGGTGACTTCGCAGTCTATCCTATTGTTTGGCTTCAGTTTAGAAGAGAATTTATTTGAATGTTTCATCCTACTAATTTTATTAGATAGAGCTTACATTTGTGTAAAACGATCACACAAATAGCCAGGAAGATGTGGGATTTAAGTTGTAACAGACAACAACCTCAAAATCCTAAGATGAGTTAGAGTTTATATTGTACAGCAGAGTTGTACAAAAGCCTAAAGATGAGGTGAGGATTTATATTGTATAAGCAAACGACCTCAAATTCGTATGGCTTTGGTTGTTTTAGTTCTTGGGAAGGAATGGTTTAGGTGGTGAAGACAGGTTTTGCTGTTGAAGATGATTGTGTTGCCCATAATGCTAGCTTCAAGCTCCTCGTCATGGTTAGTTTGAGTTTTCTAGTGCATCAAGTTATGATGACAAATCAGATGGTCATACAGTTGTAGTTCCTTAAAAAATTTATGGAGGGCATGTTAAAGTTGATTAGAGTGATTGGATTTCCACCTTACTCATGGGTCAATTAAGACATTAAAAGAGAAAATTTGTTTTTTCAACTTTTAATTTAATTTACATATTCACTTTTATGAAAAAATGGGATTTTTCAAAGGAAATTCCATAACTTGAACAAGGCGAAGTTTAATCCCTTGAAATTTTTATTGGAGGTAGACCTAGACAAGAACAACACTTGAAAAAAAATTTCATGATTTTTTGAGTTTTATTTGAATTATTAGAATTATTCTAAATTCTGGAGTGTTAATTAATTATAAAATATTTTAAATATGAAAAATTGTGTTTTGCATTTTTATTAAATCTCTTAACTGATAGATTAAGAAAAATTCATTTTTAGCCTTTAAAATTTATTTTAAGCTTTAAATATCAATATCTTCACTTAAAAAATTAGTAAACATTTTCCAATTGTTCCTAAGTGCTTAGAAAAAAATTTAGAACATTCGCATGAATTTTATTAATTTTGTGATTTTTATTAATTTTTTATTATTTAAATATCAAAATAGTCTTAAAAATGAAATTTTTATTTTCTTTACAATTTTATTTTTAGAAAATTTCTCTGATCACAGAGAACTCCCAAAACTAATTTTTATGATTTTTTGAATTATATTTTAATTACTAAAAAATCATTTTAGTTTTAAAAATGTCATATAACATAAAAAATCAAATTAAGTTATCAAATGAGCTCCAAATATTTTGAAAATTTTATGTGGAGTTTTCTGAACTTCAAGTTGCAGTGGGGATTAAAATTCAAGTTATTTAGATATTTGTGTTTTCCAAAATTAATTTTCTTTGCATTTTAGGGTTTGTGGAAATTAGGGATGTTATTAATGATTTAGATCATGAAACATTTTCCAAAGGGTTCTCTCGTCATGGCAAACTTTTCAAAATTTTCTTGAATTTTTCTAAATAACATGCTAATTATCATGATTAATTTATGCAAATAATAGACATAAACATGCAAAATATGGATTCTTGTCTAAGCGTCTCCTCTGACTTTAGAAAAATCAGAGAATGTCCCCTAAGACAGAGGCAACAGCATGCCAAAATATCAAGCATGGAGAGATGTCTATATGCATGGATAATTAAAAGACTCAAAACAGCATGTAATTAGTTAAAAATAAAATATGCATCAAATAAACTTCAAACCATTTCCACATTGTTCTCCTCTGTTCACTGAGCACTAAGATATTTTTATTTTATTTTTGTGATTTTTCTATGCAAAGATATGAATTTTTAAAGATCAGGCATTTAAATAATTCAAATAAATCCCTATTTTTCTATTTATCCCACGTGGCACCACCTCATCCTAGGCATCTCCGAAACTCCATGAGTCATCTTTTGGTTCGGTGCTGCCATTCGACTCGGCAGCCACGCATCATGTTGTTCACACATGAAGATTTCATCCGGCTCGATCTCAATCATCCATCTGAAACACGCTTGATCAGACGGCTTTCCGTCATCATCCCCGTTAGCTAGAACTCGTGAAATACTCAATTTAAAACCTTAAGATCTCGGCCTAGACTCAACCAAATCACTTCAGGTTTGTTCCTACACCTTCATCTACTCAAGAAGAGTACATCTATATGGTTACATTGTTATGAATTTCAAGTTATCTTCACAAAGGTCCAAACCAAACCCAAAATTACGGTTAGTGAGCTACACCTTGGTTTAACAGGTGTAGGTGTAGCCTCCATCAAATCATTTGAGAAGCTTCGCTTTGACCTCACGAACATCCTCCAAGATTTAGTTTAAACTAAGGTTAGGTCTAGATAAGACTATGATCAAGAGGTGATCCGACCTTGATCTAGCAATGAGTTAGAGTGCTCGGGACAAGGGGGATTCGATGGAGATCTTCGTCATTCACCCTATGGAAGCTTCTGGACAAGTTAATTTGAAGCTTGGTGGGGTTTAGAGAAGTGGCCGAGAACACCCTGAATTTCAGTGGTGAAATTGAGGTTTCACATTGGGATGCAGAGAGGGAAAATGGTGGGGATGAACTTCTCTCAATTGTTAGAGGGTTTGGTATAATTTTGGTAGAGTTTTGTTTAAGTTTTTGAACCACCTCCTTTTGTTGATGGAGGAGGGGCTTTAAGTAGAGAGACTTAGGGTGGAGCTCAGGGTCTCAATTCAGGTGTCAAGTGATGCTTACGTGGAGGGCAAAGAATCTCTAAATTTCAAATGGGATAAGGTGGCCTCTAGTTTTGAATTGGGTTTGAATTTTTTTTGTGACGGTTCACAGTTTTGGCTCCTCCGGTGACTAAGCCAGCTGGCAAGGCTAGGGGAGGTGGCCAGGAGGTTAGGTGAGCAAGAGAAATCTGTCACAACAATTTATTTGGGCAAGTTTTTGGTTTTAGCAAAAATCCTTTAGGCTTAAGCAAATTTGGAAGCCAACCCCTTGATTTACAGAACCTTTGATCCATAGATCATTTAGGTAGTTTCATAGAGTTTAGCCTGGTCAATAAAGTCCAAAATTTGGTTGTAGAGGTCTTTCCTTGACCAATTTGACATGGTTAGGTCAATTTTGGTGCATGGGTCCAATGTGGGTCCAAATGACCAAAGCTTGGGTTTAGGCTAGGCTAGTCATGGCTTTGAGCCCAATTGATTGATCAACATTATGTAGATAATTGTAATGAAAACTTTTTGTGAAGGATTGAAGTGATTTTGAGTTCAATTGGGGGTTCAATTTAGAAGATTTTAGAATTTTGATCACTTTGGGCATGTTGGGCTAGGCTTGGGTCTAGATTGGGCTAGGCTTGGGCTAAGTCCAAATTGATTGTTGAAAATGGTCAATAGGAATGTCATGAAGAGTTTTCAACAAAAATTGGGTGCCAAAATTGGGGTTAAGGTAATCAATTTTGTGAAATTTGGAGATACCCAATTTGAGGCAAAACTGGGGTTTTTTGGACTTGAGTCAAAATTAAATGAATTTGAGGGTTCACCAAGGCTAATTGAAGGTCAATTTTGATGTGTATGATTGTTATGAAGAGTTCGGGATTCAAATTGAAGCCAATGGAGTAGGCCACGGGGTTCAATTTGGTGGAACCAAGTCATATGCCAAAATTGGGGCTTTGACTTAGATTAAAATTTGGCTCAAAGAATGGAACAATTATGCTTGGAATTAGTTTAGAATGGTCATTTAAAAGGTGAATTTGAGTTTATGATTGAAATTGGGGGAGATTGGGACCAAATAGATGGACATTTAAGGTAAATTTGGGGAAATTGGGCATTTAAAGGTAATTCAAATTGGCAAAATTGGGTCCAATTGAGGGATCCAAATGAAATTTGGAAACATTTGGAGTGATTTTAGAGGTTTTTGGGAAGGTTTGGGGTAACAAAGGTATTTTTGTAATTTTGGCTATTTTGAGGGTATTTTGGTAAATTTGGAATTTTTTGGTAGTTTTGGGTAACTTGGGTATTTTCAAAAGGTTTGAAATGATTTTTGAACAAGTTTGTATATTTTGGGTGAATTTGAGGGTTTTGAGGACATTTAGGATTTGGGGGTGTTAAGATAATTTGGGAAGGTTTGGGGGTCAAAAAGCCAAGTTGAATATTTTTGGTAGAATTGGGGTGCCAACCACCCTTTATGAGCTATAGGCCAATGGAAACCCCCTTTGGGTCCTCTA
The DNA here is from genome assembly GCA_003013225.1 of Phalaenopsis aphrodite. Lineage (NCBI taxonomy): Eukaryota > Viridiplantae > Streptophyta > Magnoliopsida > Asparagales > Orchidaceae > Phalaenopsis > Phalaenopsis aphrodite. The sequence continues at coordinate 228,710 of NEWO01000669.1, read as the reverse complement.
TGTACTGGTTTTAGCTAAACCCCAGCCTAGGGCTAGTGGATTTAGGGGACCATCTACATGAGTCTCCCAAAGGATCAAGGGACCAAAGTCAGGAAAACTTGAGTTTAGGGTTGTGAGTGATTGTGGGTAAGAGTGAGTGCAACTGAGTGCCTTAGCTCTAGACAAACACCCAAGGTCAACCCTAAAGTCAAACAGTCCTATGGAAAATCCCCTTGAGCTCCCACATAATGACACCACCTACTAAGTGCTAAAGGTCAGGACCAATATGTAGAGCCTCAAGTTGAGCAGGGAGGAGTTTAGAATTTCTAATGGTGAGGGTTCCTTTTCTAGTTTTCTAAGAATAGTAAATAAGAAAGTCCTATGGCTAGAGCTTAGGCTATTAAAGAGGAAAATTTAAACCTCAACCAAAAGTGAGGTCAACAGCGCGTCAACACTAGCTTTCGCAGGCGATGTAGTTAGTACGAGCGCGGCTCGCTATCTCATGTGTTCATTTTCACCTCATTGTTTATGTGTCCAAGTCTAGCATGCTATATATTGCATGTCATATATGACACTTGCACTTACACTTGCTTTTTGCACATTGCATCTTGCACCTTACATTGGCACATTGCACTTGCACCTTGTATCTTGCACTTGCACTTTTACCAACACTACTTGTTGCTTGGTCAGTCATCTTGGACCAGTCGGCACCACTTATGTTTTAACCGGTTACTCCGACTCGGTAAACCGATCACTAAGGTTTTACCGGCCGCCCTGGCTCGTTCGAACGATCACTTTGGTTCGACTGGCTACCACGGTCCGGTAGATCGAACACTTGCATGTTTATATGCTTCTGCATTTTATTAACTTTTTGTTTGCGTCACATTGCATTCTTTCCTTCTTGCATGTTGCACCATATGTGTTTGCATTTGCATTTGCACTTGTGTAATGCTCCCCGGTGAGGATCACCACTACCTTCGAGTCATTGCATCGACGACACACCCAAATTTTAGGCCCCTACCTCTACAACTCGTATCAGCACACCTTCCTTGGGTTGTTGCCGCCACAATATGCCTATCCCTTTCGGTCACAATAGCTTTAGTACACCTTCCTTGAGCCCCTGTCGCCATGGCACGTCCATCTATTTCGGTCACTGCTTCTTCGGTACACCTTCATCGGGTCACTGTCACCACGACACGTCCACCCGTTTCAGTCACTGCTGCCTCGACACATCTTCGGTTCGCTATCATCACGGCATGCCCATTCATTTTGGTCTCTTCCACAATGACACACTCATATCCTAGGGCCACTACCTTCACGACATGCCCATCTCCTGATCACCATTGCTATCGTACACCCATTACCTAGAGCCACTGCCTTTGTGACACGTCCATCTTCGGATCACTGCCGCTACAACACACCCATTTTTTCGGGTTGCTATCACTATGGTATGCCCATCTTTTCCTGAATCACTGCCCCATTGTACACTCATCACTTCTGTCATGTGACTGTCTGCACTTGCATTTGCATGTTTGCATTGGTAGTGAGTTAGCTTGTTAGGAGAGTGACCCCTTGTGGGTCGCGATGCCTTAACGAGCATTGCTTGTTCGTTTGATCAGCAATGCGAGTTAATTCATCCACAAGTATAATTGTGCTAAGCATCCAATAGATCTAATTTATGTCACCCCTCTTCGTAAAGCCCTTTAGATCCTTCAGACTTCAGGACAAGGTAGTCATGGCGACCCTGTCAAAGTCATACTATACCCAGACTTACCTCGCACTTTGATGCTAGGTTAATGCACTTTCTTGGTAGATAATGTGTTAGGCTAGGATTTAGGTTGCTAGGTAATATTTTTAATGTCTCACTATTGTTCATTGCTGGATTGGTTGTCCTAGCCAGGTATCGTTCTTTTGCATTGTATGTGGTGTGACTGCATGCTGCATATTGTATGGTAGTATGTTAGGGCGCTTTTTTACAGAGATTCATGGCTCTATGCACACACACAGGTACTGTTATAGGGGAACATGTGATGCTTTCTGACTCTTTTGCTTGCAGGTGCTATTTAGCTTCCCCCACTTATAAATAATGCATGGCTCATTATATGTCATATCCATGTTGGCTTTCCTACTAACACTTGTTTTCATGCAGGATTGAGTATTTATTTTTCCTATGTACTTTTAGAGTTTAGGAGAGTCTTATAGAAAAAAATAAGATACGAGCATAGGTTTCGAGGCTTTTGGCTTGGGAACCACGTGGAGGGGACCAGGAACTAATGCTCGTGCCCCGTATCTTAATTCTGCATTTTACATTAATTTATAGAATTAGGATTGGGCATGTATTCAGATTCCGACCGCCTTTTTTTTATGGGATATGTGTTTAGCCCAGCGACACTGACCTTTTATTATTTTATTTGGCTTGTTTTACTTTTTGCATCATGGTGCATGCCTACACTTGTCTGAATTGTTTTCCTTGTTTCTTTCTATGATATGGGATTTTACGATGCCACATAGGCTCATTAGGACATAAATTCCTCTATTTTCTACAAATATCTTAAATAAAATATTTAAGATAATTAAAATTTAGAATTAAATATTCAAGATTTAAAAATTACATTTTTTACTTTCCTGCATATTCTAATAGGGCCTCTACAATACTTAAGAATCGCTCGAGATAACTGCATCATATTTGCATGTCTTGAGGAAGAGCTCTCATGCTTCCTCAACTTGACTGGCCCAACATACCTTTTTATAGGTGGTTGTCTGGTGCGCCTAGGGTTTTAGAAGGCTCCCCGACCCAGACGGGGTATAAGTCTTTTTGTTTGGAGCATTTCCAGCTTCATAGCTGAACCTCCCTTTCCTCTTCTTTCCTGAGGCATCATTGTCACTGGCAGGTATAAGTCTCACCTCTTGGAGCTCCAACTTTAGTCATAGGATAAAGTTCATTCCTTTGACCTTAGAGCTACCGAGATTCCCGTGGATGAGGCAATTCCCAGATTGTTGACCAGAGATCTCAGGATGTGTTAGGTTGACTACCTTCATGATCGGATAGACTTAGGGTCCTAGTAGCTGTGGATGACGGGACCTTGGTACCCTGAACCAGTTCCCTCTTTCTATTAGGATCACTCTACCTTTCTTTTGTTGAACCCTTTTGAGCCCTGTCACTACTTAACTTTGTTGATGTCATATTGAAGGCCCAATGTCAATGAGCTGCCGCTCATTTGGGATACGATGATTTGTCCACTGCCCTTATGGCCCACACGTGCTTTGACATGTTGGGATATCCCCATCAGGATGATTAAGGTTATTTTGTAGGTCTTGTATGTTGATGAGCCGCTACCCATTTGAGATGTGAGAGACTCACTCTCTACCCGATGGCTTAGCAAAAACTTTGAAGCATCGGGACTGTTCCCACACGGAATATCCTTCCTTTGAGTACCTATTGTCTCAGGTTCACGATAATCCAAGTCAAGCTCCTTTTATCAGGAGTATTCTTAGGGACCCCCAAAGATGTAATTAACCAAGTGGGATACGTCTCCTTGGGAGTGCTCTTAATCCCAGAACAGGCACCTACACCTGACTCTCTAGTTATGGGTAGTCCACGAAAGTATTTTTTTGCGGATATCGGTTTAAGGTGCTTTCTCCTGTTCTTGTTTGGGCAGACTCTCTTAACCTATCCTTATGAGGCTTACCGCACGTAGGCTCTCCACAATTTGTGTTTTCTCTTGTTTGTTGCTTTGTCGTATGTTCGTGTTTCCTTGTCCCTCTCTTCTTCAGACCATTCATATGACCCAAAATGGAAACTTATTCGGGAAAGGGGAGTATATAACGATCGACAAGTTGACAACTCCTTTTAAAATAAAAAAGAGAAAAACTAACAAAAGCACACCTTCATTAATAGAATAACAAACTTTATTCCAAGAGGATCAATGAAAAGTTCGACAGATAGATTAAGAGCCCCATAAAAACATAATGAATTCTTTTTCAATTCTAGAACAAACAAAATTAAAAGGTTGAGTAGTTTGGAGTAAGCACATACTGTAAGACATCCCCCCCATAGATAAAAAAAGATTATTCCTAATGGTAAAAATGATTAATGATAGAGGTAATGACTTCATCAAACAAGTTATTTTTCTTAACCTCTATAAATTGGTTTCCTTAAATATTTCAAAGGAAGAGACCGAGGGAAAAATTTTAAAAGCTTTATCTCTAAGCAATTGAAGAGAGATGAAATGACTTGGTATGAATGAAATTGCATTTTAAATTATTACAATTTAGCTGACTTAAATTTTAAAAGTTTCTTAAAATAAATCATATATCTGAGTTTGAGAGTTTAAGGACCTATTATGGAGGAAAATGAAGTAATCCACAAATCTTAATTGGGAACCCTAATGTTTCATTCTAGATTTGAAGAATAAATTAATTTTTTTGGTAAAGAGTTGATTGACGCACCAAGATAAGAAATCCCTGACAATGATAAAGAGATAAATAGATAAAGTATCTCCTTGGCGTAGACCCTTTAAGGGATTTAAAAAGCCATTAATTTATCATTAAATTTCATAAAGAAATAGTTGTTGTTGAGTTAGCAAGATAAAAGGTTAACTGCCTTATCCTTGAATGCAAAAAGACTAAGAATTTGTTAAATAAAACCATAAGTATGGTTAACCTTTTTGTTAGAATTATCTAGCTTTAAATGTAAATTATGCCCTTTAAATTGTAAATCTAAATTGTTTAAAAATAAGTTAGCCAGAAAGATATTTTTGTATTGTAGGGAAACCACAAAGAGATTTTTATTAATATAGAAAAAAGGCATACAGAGTGCGGTCAGAAGATCCCCTACAAAAACCAAAATTTGATCCCAAGAAAATACAAGACATGCTAAGGAAAAACCTAGGGCAACCACCACCAATGAGTATGGCGCATGACAGAACAAATGAAAGTCCACAACACAAAAGAGAAATAATCACAAAAGTTAAGCAAAAATGCTTGTACCATAAAAAAAAGGAAGTTGTTGACCTCACTTTTGTGAGAACTAATCCCACATACTTGCACATGACTCTAGATTGGGTTGTGCCTTTCTTGGGCCACACTAGTGCAAGCCCAAGCCCTCAACCCTTAGTTGAGTGGGTTTAGCGTTTTGATCAGGTGAGGAATCCAAAATGACCACCAGAGGCTATACATGCCTAAGGTCACGCAAACCAACCGAAAACCCTAAGAACTTATTTATGGACCCTAGGAACCACCATGACCATTAGATCCACCTTGGGAGATGGGTCTTCCTAAATTGATTTCTAGCGTCACCAAAGGCCTCCCTAACCTTACCAAACCATAAAAGTCACCTTAAACCATAGTGTGCCCTTTTGAACTAAAAAATTAGCAACACCTTGGGATGGTGAAATATACTTAGGCCTAACCATTATTTAGCCAAATTTTGACTAGTTGAGCACTTTGCCTTTTAATTGAACTTCACCCCACAAGGTCATGACAAACACCATATGGTGAGCCTAATTCCCATGGGATCAACCTCTATAATTCATTTAATTAATTAATTAGTTAGTTAAAAGGATATTTAAATCCTCTTAGGGCTTAGGCTAAGAAGAAAATCCAACCCACTTAGCCTAGGTCTAACCCTAAGGGAAAACCCAACCTATGGCCCATGGTCCATTCCTATTGGTTTACCCACGACCCAATAGCCACCTAGCATGATGTGTGGGTGACACACCAAGCCAACTCAACCTAAATCCACCCTTGATTGATTTCTTGGCACTATTCATGATTGGTCATCATGGGGGTGGGTAACATGTCACCAAACATGCCACATACTTCAAGCCACCTTCGACCAGTTCTTGGTGTGTCAAACCCAATCATCCTTGATCTGTATTACCCACCTAAGGAGCATCCAATCAGTTTAGAGCCCTCTCCCATGCCTCACACATCACCATGATCAAGAATGACAAGCCACCTTGGAAACCTAGAGAATTCCACCCTGCTGCATAGAAATCCTCTGGAACTCCTCTAGGACTCTCTGAGGAGCCACCCAAGCTCTTCCAATCATCTCAAAGCTATTTCATGGCCTCTCATGGCTGCTTAAGGAAGGCACCCAAGAGCATTTGAACCCGATTAAACTCCTTATCTAGCCTCCCAAACTTCTGCTTGTCAATAGAGAAAATCTCCCTCTTGACCTAGCCAGTTAATGCCCCATGTCCTTAAGCCACCAAGACCACCAGAAAACTCTAATTTTTAAGCCTTAATCTAGTATAATCTTTGGCCTCGGCTTGAGCCCTTTAATAACTTGAATTTAAACCAATGAAAAGCTTTCTATGACCTCCACAACTCTCCCTCAATCAAAATTGAGGCTTCTCGAGCTCTTCAACTCATCCCAACACCAACCCCAGACACGATTTGGTTAAGGTTATTGCTAAGCCTAATCTCATTTCAAATTAATGCAAGGATGACATTCCTAACATCAAAGAGAAGCTCTCTATCAAGCTGAATCGAGACCACCTCCCGGGACATGGTATGGAACAAAATCTCTATTACTAGTCTCATAGTTGGTCTTTTCTGAAGGGAATAAACACACCATGCTCATTGAATTGTACAAATATGTTCAACTAGCTTAGATGAAGCTATGGAAAGAAACCTTAAGTGATTTGCTTGAGAATCAAGTGAGATATTAGGGTTTGATCATGGATGTTCTTGGTTCATTGTCCTGTGGGGATGATGTATGAAATCCATCCATTTTCGTGTATTAGAAATGAATGGCAGAGATTAGATTGAACCACAGAACCGTAGAAGGAGAACGCTTCAGTTCAGCACCACCTCATCTGCTTGCATGGAAAGCGCATCCAACCGAAGGATGTTGTGTAGGAGTTTGGAGAGTACGGGAGATGTTGCCACTGTGTGGATAAGTAGGAAAATTTGATTTTTTGCTTGGAGCTATGATGAAATGCCTAGATTTGCTCTAGAAGTAGAAGTTCATAAATTCAGAATAAACCAAACTGTTATTCTGGTAAAACAAGCTCCAAGAAGATTGCACGTGGAAATTGAACAACAGACCGTGGCAAAAGTTAAGAAATTAATTGATGCCGACTTCATTTGTGAAGAAAAGTACCCAACTTGGTTGGCCAACATAGTGCTGGTGAAAAAGAAAAATTGCTAAATTCAGATCTACGTCGACTTCAGAGACCTAAATGAAGCTTGCCCAAAAGACGAATTCACCTTATTGATCACAGATTTAATGGTTGATACTGCATAAGAGGGAAACAAAATACCTAGACAAGCTAGAATAAAAGTTAGCAATAGCAAGTAAATAAATAAAGTCATCTAACATATAATATATAATTCTGGAGCAAAAGTATGATATTGTAAAGAAAATCAGAGAGACAAAACTGAGGTCAAACCTGGATGCCAGAAAGATGAAAGAAACCAAAGTAGTGAAAATGGTAAGGAAAGAAACAATAAAACCGGAGCCAACAAGAACTAGCAAACAACATAAACTGGAGAAGAAAATGAGAATCCCATGAGTATGTTTGGGAAGCTTTTTTGCATTTATCAGGAATACAGAAGGGGAATAATGCCAAAATATAAAATTAAAACTAATCTCATAAAGCAACATCAGTCAAATTCATAGGCAAGTAGTAACGAATAAGAGACAATTCCCCACCCTTAATGAGGGATCACCATAAGAAATTCCAAGCAACAGCTACATAATGAAATGAAAGGTTCCCACAGGTGCAATCCCTTTTGAAGTCGTTGATACGTACAGTCTAAAGCCAAATACTAAAAGAGAAAATAACAATCAAAGGCCATATAAGCTCAAGAGACTTGTAGAGGAGGAAGATCAAAGGGCAGAACTCGGTTAGCAATGAGCAGCCATACACAATGATGAAAAAATAGAGAAACAAGCATAAAGCTTCAATAAACCACCAAGATAAATTCAAGAGATTAAATATTGAAAAGACAAAACAATTCATATACAGCAACCTATAACTCCAAAGGCCAGAAAAATTGGTCAATAAAAAAGGCATACCATCAACACAGTATCCAATACAAAAGACATAACAACGGATATGAAAAAAATATCCTATGCACTAAATGAAAAGAGCATAAAATAAAGCTTCTAATAAGAAGAGGTAATATAATTAAAAACACCACTAGCCCACTTCCAAAAAGTATAAAATTTACTATTAATGTGAGAAAAGTGGAATAAACCTGAACCCAGAGCTTAAAATAACAAAATAACAAGCTGGCCGTGCCACAATAAACTTGCATGATTGAGCCACAATGAAATGGCCGCAGAAGCTAATAATAGAAAAGTAGTACTGTTGGGCCAACAAAATTTGTAAGCCACAGAACATTCAAAAGGATAAGAAAAACAATAAGTGAATCAAGCTGTACATATAAGTCGAAAAACCAAAATGCACAGATAAGCCATTACTAGACTAAATATATATAATTTTCAATTTCCGCTACCTATTCGAAACAAGTGGGACAAGAAACCAAAACAAAAATTACCCAAAAACATTAAAAGAATTACAACCTAGTGTCTTTAAAGGCTTAAGAATGAAAATTATGCCATTAATATGTATGCATAAAAGCAGTGCAAGTGGCAAGCATTCTCGGTACAACATCCAACATCTAGCATATAATGCGAAACCAATTATTAATCAAAAAAGAAATAAGAATGCTCACATACACAAACCAAATGAACATTAGTGAATTCTGATGCAAGGCAAACCGGCTTTTTCCAATAGGATTAAGCCTATAATTTCTCTTCGGAGTTCATTATCATGGAACAAGACATTATAATCCATCAAAGCAACCAATCCACACAAGCATTTCCTTCCCGAAAAATATGAGCTATTTATAATTAATTTTCTGTAGAAAGAGATGAATGTCGCAAATTAGGTAAGAAATCCTTAAGTTATAACTACTCTCTTCTTGGAAGGAGGTGATCAGATTTATTTCCAGTTTAGCATTTAATTCCAACCAAATATTTGTAATTCATAAGGAAATTTCATTGTTTCTTTTGCGGGCCACTTGAAAACATATATGCTATTTTCTTATTAACCCAGCCACCGGGTGGCTTATTCCATTCAGTAATTGAAATTAAAGAATCAGAATTAATCATGGCTTCAAACTCCAATGGATTACCAACATGCTCACATCCATTGAAATACTTAGGAAAAAGAATATTAGCCGTAGTAAGACAATGAGTTCTATTGCAAATATTAATAAGCAACTCATAAAAATTTCATTTGATGTTCTTATGCTTCGATTCATTCTTGGCTTCCCAAACAAACCAAAGAATAAGAGAAATAATAACATTAACAATACGTTGTTTAGAAGAAACATGATAATAAGAAAGCCATCGTTGAATTAAAGCCTCCAACGAAATCTGATTTTAAAAAAGATTATTTTTGAAAATATCATCCATCCAACACCCCTTGATGAAATCTGCCCATTTAGCAAAAGATGACCGATATCCTTGGTATTATAGAAGCATTGACATTTGGAAGCAATATGTATACCTTTCTTTTAAATAATTGAGTCCATGGGTAGAAAAACCTTAAAGATTTTACAATACAAAACGAGTTAGTACTAGTGATTGCTTTGCCCCAGAAAAAAGGAAGGGATTTAATTATGGGCTTTTAAATCCTAATCAGGTCCTAATCATCTTTAAATGAAAATTCACCATTAGAGAATAGAATAACAATTTATCTAAATATTCTTAATTGATGTTTATTTGACAAATGATATTTTTAAAATGATATTTCTCGAAAAATGATATTTATCTATGGACCCCGAAGATATAGAAATTTCTCAAGAACCTTTTTAATGAGTTTAAAAGAACTAGTCAACCTATTGTCAAATATAATAAAATCAACCATAAAAATCAAATGAGAGATGTATAAGTTATTTTTGGTTCTATAATAACATTTTTTTTTGTTTAAAATGAAGAAAATTAATGCTTCTTGATAAATATTTTGCAGCCAGGATAAAAAACCGGGAGATAGAGGATCTCCTTGATGTGAAAAACCATAAGTTTTCCCATTAATGAGTATAGAAAGAATTAGAAATGAGTGTTATAAAATTATTTATAAAATCAAACATTTTTAGAATTTGGAGCAAAAAGGACCATGTAAAATTATCTTACACCTTAGAAATATCAAGTTTTAATATGGTATTATGTCATCTCACTTTCAAGTCTAGGTCATGGAAAAGCTCTTGAACAAGAAGGATATTATCAATAATGGCCCTACCTTTTCACAAAGCCCATCTTGTTCTAGGATATTGATTTAGGTAAAAAATTACAAGATGGGATGCCAAAATTTTAGAGATCAAATTGTTACAAAAATTTACACAAACTAATATGATGAAATTGATCCCACATCTTGTGGTTAAGAATCTTGGGTATTAATACTACAGATTTGCTAGTGAAGTATCCAAGAAAGGGTCCTCCTTGAAAAAAATCAATCATAGCATTAAAAATTTCCTGCATTTTTGAAAATTAGTGTAGTAGAACCATGGGGACGCAATGGAGTTAGAACTCATATCAACAACTGACTAAGAAATCTCCTCCAACTTGAGAAGTTTACAAAGAAATTTATTATCATTTTCATTAATAATCTAAGGAATTCATAAGGGATTTATTGGGGAACACTAAGGGTTCTGATCATTAGAAAGATTAGAGAAGTAATTAAAGCATCATTCAACAATAAAATGATCCTCATAAATATATTGTTTCCCATACTGAATTTTAAGAATCATATTCTTTAATCTATTTTTATTAACCAAAGCATGAAAGTACTTGGTGTTCCTATTACAATATTTTAGAAATTTATAATATGCATTTTGCTTCTAGAAAATTTCCTCTTGACAATGAAGCTAGCATAATTTCAACTGGGCATTAGCCTGATCTCTATTATTTTTGTAATTTGGATTTATGATTTGAAGATCTTCAAATTTAATGACATCTAATTCTGCTTCTTTAATATTAGAAAATAATTTTTGTAAAAAAATGATTTTTATTCCCCAAATAACTTGTTTAATCCGCTTTACTTTAGACCAAAGACTGTTCATACCAGTAATATTATTTTTCAAAGAGATAGGAGCTTTCCAACTTTCAGACACAGTTTGATAAAAGGCTGAAGCTTCAAGCCACATGTTTTGAAATCTAAAACTCCCCAATAGGGGGCTATTAATCTAACCAATATTAATAATTAAAGATTTGCAATCCGAAGAATTATGACTCATATGTTCAACATAAGTAGAAGTAAAAGTATTTAACCAATCGTTATTAAGAAGGCATCGATCCCAATTTCCTTTATTAGACCTAATAAACGAGGACCCAATAAAGCCAACATTATCTGGCCACAATCCAGAATAACATCACTAAAATCATACAAAGCTCTAGAACATGTATTACCTCCAACCCATTCAGCATTATCAGAAATGCAATTACAGTCACCTCCCTCAAACCGAGGACTATTAATGCCCTCAGCAATAGTACAAAGAGCTTGGTATTCTAGTAATTCTGGAACAGGTAGCACAAATAAAAGAGGAAAAAACTATATTCTCAAAATTGCTGATTTTGGTATGAATCATTTGATGTTGACCCACAAGTATAGTAATGTCCAAGAATTGTTTCCAAAAGATCCAAAGTTTATTAGAACAATTTGAGAAGGCAGAGTAAAGCCCCATATTTTAAGAAATTCTCAACATTTTAGTAGAAGAAACCATCGGCTTGCAATAATCAAAATTCTTTGCAAAGGTTAGCAATTCTATAACACGCCATAGGAGAACCAATTCCACTAATATTCCATTAAACAAAAGAAAACACAATTAAAATTTTTTATAAGATATGTTACCGGCAGGATTGAGTGATAATATGAGGGACATTATTAAAATTTTGTGATTTTCTTAGCTTTTTTTTATTTCTGTTTGAAACCAGCCAAAATCCTTCTTCATCGGCATATTCATTATTAATTTGAGATCAGTCTCAACAATTTGATCCAATAGCTAAAGGGAAAAGAAAGCTGTATTCCCCCTTCCTCTTTATCAGATAAAACCACTGTTGACCTCATTTTTTATGAGGTTTAAATTCTTCTCCGAGAAAATAGGATCTATCCATAGTATTTTCCTATTGATTATCCTAGATGACAAGTGATGGGACTCGCCCCACTTATAAGTTCAAACCACCTTCTAGCTCGTTTGTGAAGTATGACATGGGTTGTCTCAAACCCACAACACTTGGTTGGGTTGGTTAAGACCAACATGATGAAACTCATGGAGAGTTTTCATAAAACCATGAAGCCTTAAGATACCCTGGGTGATTTAGTTGTCTCACACTCCATCACTACCCTCACATCACCCAATTTCTATAAAAATTCACCAAATTTCAAAAAATTCCCAAAATTTCCAAAACTCTCAATATTCCCAAATTGCTCCAATTACCCAAATTCATTTCAAATCCACCAAAATTCAAAATCAAATCCAATCCCACCCTATTTCAAGACCAAATTCAAACTTACCAAAAAATCAAATTCAAACTCATTCCAAGTCCACCCCAAATTCAAATATAATCTCACCCAAAGTCCAAAATGCACAAGTTTAAACCCATCAAGTCCTAAACCAAAATTCAAAAATTTTAAAACCATTTCAAGGCCATCCAATTTCAAGCCTATAATCCACCCAAGTTCACACCAATTCCAAAACTCACTAAAATTGAACCCTAACGCCAAATCCAGCTTCACCAAGCTCGTGCTAAAGTTCATCATGAAAAACTCTATATTCCACCAAGCCCATCATGTATGACTTCAACACCATCAAGCCCAAAACCAACATCTCATAACCCATCCTAAAAGCCCACTAAAATAAGCCCAATTTACAATTTCTTCTAAAACAAAAAGCCCACCTACATTAGCATGAAATCCTTCCCCTCATCCATTTGATTAAAATCAAACCCCAAATTCTACGTGAATGAATTTTATTAAAATTGGCTTCATGATAACCCCGCATAAAATACAAAAATTCTAAGAAACTTTTTGTCATGAAAGTTGGCCAAGCCACCTGCAAGCCATGAAGGGACCCTCCCTCCCCCCCCCAAGGAGGGAATTCTTCTAAGATTCCTTAAAAAGCTTTTCCCTTCTCATGACTCACTCTAACCCTTTATTAAGCCTTAATCTCTACGATAGGGACTTAAAGATTCAGGCCCCAAGGCTAGCCATCAGACCAAGCCACCTTGGACGCCACCCAAGCCAATTTCCATGAGTTAAACCCAAGTCAAACCCAAAAGGAGCCCAACTCTCTTTTCGTTATAATTAACCACACGTACCCATGCTCCAACCCAATTGACTTCACCAATCGCTACCTCTGACTTCCCACGACTAGAAAGTGACCTCCCATACCTTGGTCGACCATCATTCTTTCTAAACTTTCTTAAGTGTTTAAAATGACAATTTAGACCTTTAGGGTTTAATTTGTAAATTCTTAAATTTACAATTAAACTCAAAAATGTAATTTGGGCCCTATGACTTAAATGGATTTGATTTAGACGTGAACATAAGTCAAGATTTAAATCCAATTAGTTTAACTTAATTTAACCCTAGAATTGTATCTAGGTTATCTCAAGTCCCGATTAAGTCTAAACCCTATTACACTTAATTAAATCTCCTTAAGCCTTACTTACATTAGACTTAAGGGACATATAAACCGTGATTAGGTCTAACCCTAATTAAACATAATTAACCCTTAAGCCTTGCTTACATTAGGCTCAAGTATCCTAACCCTAGTTCGACCTAATTAACTCTTAAGCCTTACTTACATTAGGCTCAAGTGACCTTTAAACCATAATTAGGTCTAACCCTAATTAGACCAAATTAACCCATAAGCCTTACATTAGGCTTAAGTGACATTCAAATCATAACTAGGTCTAAGGCTAATTAGATATATTTAACCCTTATACTTTACTTACATTAAACTTAAGCGACCTTTAAACCATAATTAGGTGAAACCCTAATTAAACCTAATTAAACCTTAAGCCTTATTCACCTTTAAACCATAATTAGGTTTAACCCTAATTATACCTAATTAACCCTTAAGCCTTACTTACATTAGATTTAGGTGATTTAAACCCTAATTAGGTCTAACTCTAATTAAACCTAATTAACCATTAAGCCTTACTTACATTAGAATTAAATCAAACTAAACCATAATTAATTCTAACCCTAATTAGAATTAATTAAACATCAAGCCTTATTTACATTAGGCTTAAATCAACTTAAATCTTAATTAAGTCTAACCCTAATTAGACTTTGTTAAACCTTAAACCTTATTTACATTAGGCTTAAATCAACCTAAATCTTAATTAAGGCTAACCCTAATTAGACCTAATCAAACTTTAAGCCTTACTTATATTAAGATTCAATCTAACCTCAATTAAACTTAATCAAACCTTAAACTTTACTTACATTAAGCTTAAATATGCCATAAACTTTAATTAAGTCTAACCCTAATTAGACTTAATTAGATCTTAAGCTTTACCTACGTTAAGCTTAAGTATACTTTAGGCCTTAATTAAGTTTAAAACATATCAGACTTAATCAACAAAAATTCTTAGGTTCAACCCACATTGGATCTAGCCCAAACCCTTAGGTACAACTTAAATTAAACTTAAGTAGCCTTAAAACCCTTAAACTAAATTTAAATTGAATCTAAGTCATCTCAAACCTTAGATTCAATCTAAACTAAACTCAACATGCCTAAACTTCATTAGGTCCAACCTACATCGGACCTAAACTTTAAGTCTAACCCATATTAGATTTGATGAAATTACCTTAGGTTTTACTTAAATTAAACCTAAGTGACCTTAAACCTTAGGTTATACCAAAATTGCACATGTGACATTAAACCTTAGGTTCTACCTAAATTGAACCTAAACCATTCCATACCTTAAGTCTACATAAATTGAACCTAAGTGATCTTATACTTTACGTTCTACCTAAATTGAACCTAAGGAACCTTATATATTAAGTTCTACCTAAATTGAAACTAAATGACCTTAAACATTAGGTTCTACCTAATTTGAATCTAAATAACTCAAGCCTCAGGTTCTAACTAAATTGAACTAAAATCACCCTATACCTTAGGTTCTACCAAAATTGAAACTAAATCACTCTATACCTTAGGTTCTACTTAAATTGAACCTAATTGACCTTAAAATTTAGGTCTACCTAAATTATTATATACCTTAGGTTTTACCTAAACTGAGCTTAAATCATTCCATATCTTAGGTTCTACCCACATTGAAGCTAAAATATAAGTCTAACTTACATTTGACTTAACCTAATCTAATCTACACCCTAAGGTTAATCTGCATCACATTCAACGAATCCTCTTTAGTTCAATCTAAAAACAAAATGAATTCAAAATTTATGTTTCGACTCACATCTAAATCTACCAACATAAAATACAAAATTAAACAAAAATTAAATTTGTATAAAAATATCGTAACAATAAATCCACTCTAAAAGACATTAAAACTTCTAACTTGAACCTAAATATGCAACTAGGTTTGAGAATATATTTTGGAGAAGGGGCCCATGGTTGCTAATAAAATATCATCCAGTCACTTGTGATCAATCAAACCACAAACCTAATGACCCAGGATGAAGGATACATTGGATCCTAGTTGGGTCATCCAAAATAAAATAAATAATAAAATAACAAAACTTAATTGGCTAATAAATCTTAAACAACCAAAAATTTTCCTAACCCCTAAAATCTGAATGACTCTAAAACTTAAATTGAACCCTAATGAACAAAGATTTCCAATGCAACTTGAACACTAGTGTTCAGATATACGAATATCACTTGGACGACGCCATCAATGGTTGCTGACAAGAATCTTCTATTTCAAGTTTAACTACCTTTTGGATTAAGTAGATTAGAATACCGTGATGACCCTAGGATGACGGATCCATATACATCTTGACCGGGTTGCCTAAAAATTCTTCAATTAATTAAATTAAAAAACTAAAACAAAATTTCATGCTAATTTTTTTTTGGAGGATGGCTGAAGGCACAAGGCAAGTCACGTTTTAGATTTACTTTGCATGTTATTAGGATGTGCTAACTTTGTTTTACAGGTAAAACATTATGAAGATGGAATGATAAATCTTAAAACAACAAAACAACAAAACAACATCAACACAACAAAACGACATCATCAAAACAAAATGACAAAACAAAACTTTTAGGGTAGTTTTGGATTCTTAAACATCTATCACCCTTCAAATTAAACATTGATGTTTCTTTCTTTGACCTTAACACTTAAAATTTCTTAGAGAACAAATGTTAATCTTAATCGGGAGTTTTCTTAAGCAGTTTTAACTGCTTAGGATATAATTAAATATAAGAGTTAGCTTTTGTAGAAGATTGAGAAACTCAGAATAGGTATTACACCTAACTCTCTAGTTATGAGACTTTTATGTGGTTTTGTTTGTATGAGAATCTCAGGAATTAGACACTTTTGAATCCTCTACTATAGTTACTACAATAAAATCTTTACGACATTTTCTTTTGTTTTCTATTTTTATTTTCCCATTCCCTTCTTCTCCAAGATCTCAAGGTCATCTATATGATCTAACAAAATAGGTTATTTGGATAATATGGTATTCAAATAGATAAACAAAGTGGTGACTTCTTCCTGACAATGATATCAACAAACCAATGAATTATCGATTATCATAGAGAATTGGCAGTGCCAACAATGACATTTTGGCGATGACAGAAGCGTTAGCATCAACTAGTTGTCCGAATAATTTTTCCTCAATGATTTGGGATCCTTGAGGATGTTTCATCCTAAATTGGTCAAGCTTCTTAGACATCGCAACTACCTAAGAAGCTAGAATTGAAAGCATGTCTTTATCATATACACTTGCTACCTTTATGGGGTTCACTCTTTAAAAAGGTCATTGAATATTGGTGGTAGTCATCTCCTCAATCAGAGAACATGCCTCATCAAATGACTTTGACATCAGTGACCTACCAACGGCGGCATCTATAATGAACCTAAGAGATCCTACTAAATGATTGTAAGAAGTCTGAATTATTAACAAAGTGGGCAGTGCGTGATGGGGACACTAGCTAGAAATTTCTGGGTTTAATCACCCCACATCCTTATTGATCCAGTGCTAATGAATTTAACCCCATTTTGGCTTTATCCTTGAAGAAAAAAGAGGAAAAGCTCTAGCCTGACAGCATCATTGGATACGCCATTATAGAGAAACATGGCATAGAGTCCTATGAAACTCGTTAAAGGTAAGTTTGGATCCTCATACCGGATTTCCCCGAACTGGTTATTTTGCACCATTTAGATGATAGCGGGTTTCAATTCAGATGTGTTAGCTTCTATGGTAGGGGTTTGAATACTTCAGTAAATTTTATTTTTCATCGGGTTAGCATAGTTTCTTAAGTGTATATGTGCATTTGAATTTTCATGGTTTGGTACCTGAATTTCTTGGTTATTTTGTAGATTATTCACCATTTCTCTTAGGAGTTGTTTAAGTCTTTTTTTTTTATTTTCCTAATATTTATCTCTAGCTCAGAATCATATTATGCAAGTTGATCACGAAACAACTTATATGCAACAATACAACAATAATTCTAATTATATTTTTCACTTATATTTTCTTATTTCGCAACAAAACCAAAAAATTGATCTTGAAGAAAAATAAGAATTTAACTTTTAATTTATGTATATTGAGATACTATGCAAGTATACATATCGTTATCAAATAATATATAACTTTTTTATTAAGACCTGAATATTGAACCCACAGGGAAGATATGAAATATGCATTTTTTTGGAAAACTTTCTATTTTTTAAAAGATAATTATTTAAACTAAAGACGTTTTTGCAGTAAAGAAATTTTAAATTTTTTTTATAATTTTAATATTTTGACAAAAATAGTACCAACTTAAAAGGATAACTTGAGTTTTTGGAGAAGAAAATCACTAAATATGAAAACATTTTTCTCCTTATCATGAATTAATAATAAGTATTGGAATTCTGTTGTGGATGTATGCATATTGTGTTGTGCCAAATAGGAGCACTAATATTCTTTACCTTTACTAGAGATGTTATAATAAACATTGGCTAATTTAAAGTTTGAATAGTTCTAAAGACTAGCTAGGCAAGGAAGATACTAGCTCTCACTCTAGATTTTCTTCGATTCCCTCCACCTGGGGGCTAACATCTCGTATCAGAGCCTAAAACAATAAACCAAGTTGGGGTCCTTAACCTGTCAATTTAAAGTCCTCTTAATCTACACCCTTCAATGAATATTTCCCTATTTATTTGCACTCAATCATATTAACTACATTCTCACTCATACAATCTCATGTGATTCTTTCCAATTGTTGACTGCGATAATACCATTCCGGTTCTTACAAGTTCTCACAATAAATTTTAACATCTGGATTGGCTAAATCAAGAATTAAATGAAGTACATGGATTTAAATCATCACAACTTCTTCCAAAATTAAAGATCAATACTCTCCACAACTTCCATCCAACACTTAATTACTTAACATTTTAAGAAGAAAGATAAAGAATACTACTCAGAATCTATGGAGAAAACATAACCACACTTTAGTTTAAAAGTAGAAATCATTGTCAAATCAACAATAACTCTCAATTAAAACCAAAAGTAGTCTAAAACAAAAGATAAAAACTTATCTCAAGTCATCCACCAAACTCTTGAAGTTCCTTTGAATTTCTTCTCTTTTATAACACTCTCAATATAAAACTAGAAATAAGAAAAGGATAAATTTGTTGTGCCTGAATATCTCTCCAACTAACTCCCCTTTTTTTGAACTTTCAAAACTTTTCCAGTACTTTCAAGACCTCTTTCAAAGTCCCAATCTTCTTTCTTTTATAATTCTCTAAAAGGTGTTTTGGTATCTCTTCCAAATGTGTCTTGATTTGATGTATTTCCTCAAGAGATGTATCCTTTTGCAATAGTCTTCATCCATGGTGGTTGTAATCACCTATTAAGCCAATAGGTGCCTCAAAAAGCTCTTCAAAATTTTCAAAAACCGAATTTACTCGTCCAATAACTGCCATTGGCGCTTAAGCGCGGGCCCTCTGGCACTTATGCGCGGTCTGGCACTTATTCATCCATGGTGGTTGTAATCACCTATTAAGCCAATAGGTGCCTCAAAAAGCTCTTCAAAATTTTCAAAAAACCGAATTTACTCGTCCAATAACTGCCATTGACGCTTAAGCGCAGGGCCTCTGGCACTTATGCGCGGTCTTCTCTGTTTACCCGACACTTAAGCTCCGGACTTGGTGCTTAGGCGCCAAAACACTTTTGCACATTTTTCACCTATTTACTCCAAATTTGATCTTTTTTCACTCTTTTAAGCATTTTTCACCTTTTTACCTGTACATGAATGAAAAACACAAAAATATCTTCCATTAAAGTGCAATATCACAAAAATAGGTATAAAAATGTGTCTTAAGACACTATATATTTTAGGCGTATCAAAATCCCCCAAACATAAAATGTTACTTGTCCTCAAGTGACACTTTAATCTTTAAAAACTAAATATGTATGATATGTGTATGATTTCTTTAGGAGTTTCTAAAATTTCGATTTAAAAATATAGTAGTCCAATTTAGAAAAAAATATTCAGTAAATGAGACCAACTTAAAGTTTAGAAATTTTTAGTGTTAAGAAAAATGAAAATATAAGTTCCTATCTAATTCAAAATTATTGTAAGTCTTCCAAATGTAGAATTTAATTCTTTTATTATCTCCACGTCAAAATTTTTATTAAGAATAATTTTACTTACTATATTATATCTATAAGCTTAAGATTTTCTCAAGTCTTATAATTTAAAAAGATCAAATGTAGAACCAATTTTTGATTAGACACTAATCCTCAAGCTTCTCCTCCTATATATTTTTTTCTTTTTCTTTTTCTTTTCTTTTTTTTTATTTTTCTCTTCTTTTTTTTTACATTTTTTTGCTTTTTCTTTTCTTTTCTTTTTAGGCAAGGATTACTATATCAAAATAGGCCTTTAATAATTTTAAATTCTACTTTTCCATTCGTGAAGCAAAGCCTTGATACAAAACTTTTACTTATAAATATGATAATAGCTTTGATAATTATCTTTAATAAAAGAAATTTAAGTATTAAAAATAGAATTCTAAATTTCTAAAATTTTCAAAAATATAATGTTTCTTACTAAAGATAGTTATTTATATTAATCATTTTTTACACTAAAAACATTTAACTTAAAGTTTTTCTTCGATACTCAAAATTTCAACTAAATTCTCTTATTCATTTCCAAAGTCAAATTTTACTTCCCTAATATAACTTCATATACATTATCATTTTTTCATTTCAAATCAAATTCACTTGTAGTGCATTTGAGAACAAAAAAAATTAAAGTTTTGAAAATATTTTTCATCCCCCCCGCAAACTTAAATTTTTATCAAAATAATAGTTTAGCATCAAATATATATAAACAGGAATGAAAATAAGAATAACATGCTTAAAAGAATTTTTATACCCTAATGATACAAGTATAAAACTAAAAATAGGAGTAAAATTAATTTTTATCAAATTTTCTAATATTGTCATTTCAATTTAACATGTAGAGATTCAATAGACTTCTAAACAGTGGGTATAAACATAAAAGCAAACTAACACACTAACTTGACTTCACAATCTCAACATAAAAACAAGCGTACTAACATGATAAAAGAAAAGTACAGGGTAGCAGTTTCTGAATTTTAATATTTAAGACCTAAGATAGCAAGATATTCATCTTTTCAAAAGACAGAAATAAGTTAAGTTCTAAACTAACTAAACCACAAAACTCACAACAGTTACTACCCTAAAATTTTAAAAAAAACTACTAATTAGCACAAACATCAAAATAACAACAAAATACAAAAGTCCAAAACACAGTACATAGTATATATCATATTATAATCATAAAATAAACCACTCAGTTCTACTCTTCATCCTTTGAATCAGCGCTATCCCAAACTTTTGCAGGCTCATAATCAGGGTATCTAGGATATGGAGGAAATTGCACTCTTTGGTTACCCCTAATGAGGCTCTCTAAAGATGAGTGGAATTTCTCTTCATAATCACTTTTTCTCCTATTATAGCTATCAGTATGCACTGCAAAACGCTCTTAATTTTGTACCCTATCAGCGATAAAATTAATTTTATCCATCATCCTCTGCAATAATTGATCTTGGGTCTCAGTAGACTCACCTATAGATGTAGAAGAACGTGAGGTAGATGGTCTATAGATGAAAAAGCAGTAGAGGTAGAAGCAGCATACGTCTCTGTTCCATAACTCCCGGAAAATCCTCCTCTCCAGCCAAAAATAAATGCTCAGAATAAGTCTTCACATTCACCTTAGTGATGAGCTTTAGAGGTAACAACACTTCCTCCCAGCTATCATATTTAACTCCAACCTGGTCACACAAAGAAAAGATCAAGGAAGTAAATCTCAGACCTGCAGTAGTAACAGCAGTGGCAGAACTGATGATAGTCTGACAAATCAAAACTCTTCGGTTGATGAGCTTTCCTTCTTGGATACAATAATTTAACGTCGCTCTCTCCATGGTCACTTAACTGAGATGATTTGTTGGTAGCATATGTGTAAAAATAAAATAGTGTCAGGCCTTTGAAGGTGCACATAACTTTGAAGTTGGGAAGTTGACTCTCCTCTCATTAGTGATCTTCCGAAGTCATCTCCCAATAGTTAAGTAAGAAATAATCTCGCCTAACTCCGCTTCAGTCGGACTATAATTTGCATAAAACATAATGTATCAGGTGGCAGATGATAAAACAAATTGATTACCTCCGGTGAAAAAGGCACCAACATTCCTCGAACCATGACTCTATTGTCTTTAGCCTCATGGAGGTTTGCATAGAACTCCCTAGCAACAGAAATATCCGCCACAGCAGAGAAATAGCAAAATCGTTCCCACTATCGGGGAATGATCAAATCCTCTATGTCTTCACCTGGATTCCTAAAACACCGCTCCTGAATCAGTTTACGTCATTGCAACGCATCATTGTACTGATCTTGAGCATTCGAACTAACAAATTTACTCAAATTGAAAGGACTCTTTCCTTTACTCCTCTTCATTCTTGGTGTAATTCTACAAATTTTATAAATTCCAAAAATAATTTCAAAAATCAAGTCTAAATTACTAAACTAAACTTCCAAAGTATAATCTACACTTCCCATGCAATTTCCATAGATCTTTTTCTCATTTTTAACCATGAATAGTGAATTTTTGAATTTCTCCAAATGTGCTCAAAATACATGGTGAACATCCAAAATTTTTTCATAGAAGTAAATCTCTTACCTCAAGGAACTTGGATCTAGAAAATTTCACTTCATTCCACCAAGAAATCTTCACTTTAAATGTGCCCTAGCCTTCCAAAATCGCAATTTTGAGAGGTTGAAGGTGATGGGAGGTATAAAAATGGTGATTTTTAGGCTACAATTTCACTTTTAACCGTTTGCGAACAAGTTTTTGTGAACCGGCGCTTAAGCACGGGTAAGTGGCGCTTAGGCGCCCACCTCTTAGGTTGGCTTGCGCTTAAGTGCGAGTTGTGGCGCTTAGGCCCCAGTGCACGATTTTTAAAAATTTTTAAATTAAAGTAAAATGCACTATTTTCCTAAGTAAATCTCCCCTAAATGGTCTCATAGCACTTAAATGTCTATTTTCAACTTCCTATAACTCTCCTCTATCTCAAAACTCTCTATAATAACTATTTCAATTTGACACTAAAAATAACAAAAAATTTGACACAAACAAACTTATATTAATTCATAAACAAGTACAAATACTTTTAAACACTTAATTCTCACTCTAAATAGTCTTGGATGAGAAAAGTTTCCTAAATACAAATACACAACAATCATTACACATAAAGTAGTCATAAATACTAAAAACATGAGTTAAACACTAAACCACTTGAAAACAAAAACTTGTAACACAAATTCTAACACTAAACTTAATTTTATTCTTCATTTGAAGGAACAAATTTCTGTCTTTCATTAGTCTCTCCAGGAATATAGAGTTGATAAAACAGACGGTGGTCACGAGCTCTGATACTATCTTCTTCAATTCACTTTTGCTTTATTAACATCGTCTTATTTGGTTCCTCTATATAACTTGTGTGGATAAATTGCATCTTCAATTGCCATCCAATATGCTTTAGATGTGCATGCAACTAAAGTACTTTGGTCTTCAATAAAATAATAGTATTTTCCATTTTGTTGATCTTCCCTGAAATCCCTTTAATACTAACGACTAAGAAATTGTTATACAACTCTTCTGCACTTTGACTAATGAACTTTTCCCTCTTAGTTTCTTCCATTTTCTTCAAATCCTTCTCCCATGAAGATATTTTCTCTAAATCTCACTTTCTCTTAGACATTTAGGGCTATAAATGATCTGGGGTGAAATTCCTTCACAAAACCCTTCTATTTACAAGTCTAAATACTTCCAATAACTCCTAGACACGTTAGAAACTACCTTGGCATGTTCTTACAAACTAATTGGTTGTTAAACCTTCTAGAATATTAATTTTGCACGTGTGTTTAAACTGCCGCGCTTAAGCACTGGATCTATCGCTTAAGCATCAGTGCACATTTTTGCACTAGTCAACTTAACATCCAAATTCTTATTCTAACAGGTCTTGGTCATTAAATAAAGTCTTAAAATATTTACTAACACATAATAGTTTTAAAAATAATACCCAAATTTTCTTAGTCACACACAAAACAACAATCAAAATAAAAACACGCTGATAACTATGAGTTGTCTCCCACAAAGTGCTTAGTTTTACGTCGTCAGCCTAATGTAACCTGTGCTTATTCTGATTGACCAACATCATTCCATCATTAATTTTATGTCAATACCCTATAAAATAAGGTTTCAATCTATGTCCATTAACTTTAAATATTTTCTCGGACTTAGGATCTTTAATATCCACAGCTCCATAAGGACAAACTTTTATCACAACAAATGGGCCCACCACCTAGGCTTATGTTTACCTGGAAAAAATCTTAACCTTGCATTGTAGAGCAAAACGTGTTGCCTTAGCTGAAAATTTTTAGTAAGAATCCTTCGATCATGCCACATCTTCATATTTAATTTATAAATCTTGGCACTCTCATAAGATTCATTTCTTATCTCTTCAAGCTTATTTAATTGCAATAATCTTTTCTCACCAACATCTTTAAAATTATAATTGAACTCCGTAATCGCTCAATATGCTTTATGCTCAAGTTCAATTGGTAAGTGACAAGCTTTCCCAAATATTAGCTTATATGAGTACATTCCTATAGGAGTTTTGTATGCAGTCATATAAACCCACAAAGCATAATCAAGTTTGACTGACCAATCCATTTTTGTTGGATTCACAGATTTTTCTATAATTCTTTTATTTTCCTGATTGGATAATTCAACTAAAATATTTTTTTGAGGATGATAAGCAGTAACAATCCTATGATTTATATGATATTTTTTTAATAACTTCTCCATTATGGCATTTATGAAATGACTTCCCCCATCAGTAATGATAACTCTCGGCATCCCAAATCTACAAAATATATTTGTTTTCAAAAATTTTGTAACACTTTAAGCATTACATCGAGGTAAAGCAACAGCTTCTATCCATTTGGATACATAGTTCATTGTTAACAGAATATATAAATTTCTGAAAGATGGTATAAATGGTCCCATGAAATATAATCTCCAAATATAAAATATTTCAACTTCTAGCATATAATTGAGGGGCGTCTCATTTCTTCTAGAAATATTGCTTACTCGTTGATATCTATCACAAGTTTTGAAATAAGTTTTATCATCTTTAAAAATTGTAGGCCAATAGAATCCAAATTGTAAAATTTTGTATGTTTTTTATCAACACCAAAATGTCGCCCAAATTCAGAATTATGATATTTTTGGATAATTTCATAAGTTTCTTCTAATAGTACACATCTTCAATTAATTAGATCATTTTCTTGTTTATATAAAAATAGGTCAACCCAAAAATAAGTCTTAGCTTCAGAAATAAATTTCCTCTTTAGTTGGTATGTCATTCCATAGGGTATAATATCACTAACAGTAAAGTTCACAATGTCGACATACCACAGAACACACCACTCATTAATAGTGAAAATTTTTTCATTTGGAAAATGTTCATTAATTTCTTTTTCAAAACAGAGTCATTTTTCTAACTCAAGCCTAGACAAATGATCAACAATTTGATTTTCAATCCCCTTTCGATCTACTATTTCAAAATTAAATTCTTGCAAATGAAGAATCCATCTTATAAGTCTAGGTTTAGCATCCTTCTTTTGCATTAAGTACTTAATAGCAGAATGATCTGTATGCACTAAATAAGGAGTTCCAATTAAATATGATCTAAATTTATCAAAAACATATATTATTGATGATAACTCTTTTTTAGTTGTTGTATAATTGATTTGAGTTTCATTAAGAGTTTTACTAGCATAGTAAATTACTTTCAAAATTTTATCCTATCTTTTTTCCTAAAATAGCTCCTATAACATAATCACTAGCATCACACATCAATTCAAAAGGTTTTCCCCAGTTTGGTGAAACTATAATTGGTGTAGTGATTAATTTTTCTTTTAATAAATTAAAAGCTTTTAGGCAATCCATATCAAAATTGAAAATCGCATTTTTCTTCAGTAAATGGCATAAAGGCTTAACAATCTTTGTAAAGTCTTTAATATATTGCCTGTAAAATCCATCATGTCCTAACAAACTCCTAATTTCCCTTATATTTGTTGGATAAGGTAAATTAACGATCACTTGAATTTTAGCAGAATCTACTTCTACATCATTTTCTGATATTTGATGACCTAATGCAATTCCTCATACTACCATAAATTGGAATTTTTCCCAATTAAGGACTAAATTTGTTTCTTCACGGCGCTTAAGAACTTTAGATAAATGTTCTAAACATGAGTCAAATGAAGTTCCAAACATTGAAAAATCATCCATGAATACTTCAATCTCTTTTACAATAAAAACACAAAAAATTGCCAACATACATCTTTGAAATGTAGCAGGGGCATTACATAAACCAAAGGGCATCCTTCTAAAAGAAAAAGTACCATAAGGACTGATTAAAGTTGTTTTCTCTTGATCTTCAGGAGATATTTGTATT